>SCDY01000280.1:0-72830 GCA_004143825.1 Drosophila micromelanica
GTGTAAACGAGCTGAAATGTTTATAGAACCAGATCGCAGGGTTCAGGGTATCTCCTAGTCGGGCGGCCCCGACTAGAGCCTTCTCACTTGTTTTACATGCATATATGTACGTGCTGCTTCTTGTCGCGACTTCCAATTTCTCTTGCTGCTGTTTGACCCAACGGATTTTATGCGAATTTTATGCCCAACATTTTTTATGGTTTGTAAAAGTGCGCAATTTTCTTTCGATTTTCTTTTTAGTCTGGCGTAATAATTTTAAGTGCGTTATTGTTATTTGTACCCTTTGTCTGATAGAAGCTACTTCAAAGGAATTTTCGGTTTTGAATTTGATTTAATAATTGGTTAAAACTTCCAGTGATGCAGACCTCAATATTTGTTGCTTAAATTACTTGGCTTGTTTTCGAAGTCTCGGTTTCTCAGTTGTTGGGCGTGTTGCATTGCAATACAAATTTTTATAGCTTGTTAAAATAAACCCACACAACGAAGAACGAAGCTCGTAAAAGTAACCGTAAGTGTTGTCTTAAGTGCAGCCATCAGTTGAGCACCTAACCCACCTTGATGCCAGTTGCTGCGCATCTTGTGCCCAATGGTGCAATTTATATGCTGAATGTCTTATGCCACAAACTGAAGCAAGCTACGGACCGGAGCCTAAGCACTTTGCGCTTGAAACGTAAAAAGCGAAAAGGCAACTTCAAAGTGACCTCTAACTAAAAGCTAAAAACATAATTTTAAGGTAAAAGACATCTATATATTTATTTATATTTTTTTGTGCGACGTTTAAATCTGTTTCATTTCATTTTTGCCGAGTGTTTTGTAGCCTTACTTCAAGCTGCCACAACGACAATAATCACAATATAAGCAATTTCAGTACACAATGAGCAAAAGCCACTTGGTTAAAAGTAATTTGTGCGGCAATTAGTGTACGAGCAGGAAGGAAATGCTTGTGGAAGACCCACACTCTCAAGCCCAACGTTTAGCCCAGCTTAGGATTTTCACAATTCTGTATGCGCCACAGAACAGGAAAAAACGCGGACCAGCGACAGCCACGTGACGGTAAACATTGTCACGATTCATTGCTGATGCTGGGTAGAATTTATCATAAATTCCCTTGAAGTCCTAAATCATCCTAATGGCAATATGTATGAATATTTAAAGTTCAGAGTCCTCTGTTTTACGGATAATAATGAGATAAAGAGAGAGAGAGAGAGAGAGAGAGAGAGAGAGAGAAAGAGTATTAGAAACAGAGAGCGAGCAAATGGAGAGCAGCATGGAGATCGGAAAGTATGAGAGAGAAATAGAAAGAGGCTAAAAGTGTAAGAGAGCGAAAAGGAAGCGAGAGAGCGAAATGGAAAACAAAAGAGAGCGAGTGAGTGAGGGCCACTTACCCATAGAAAAACACAACTTTTCAAGTATAGCTTTTAAAGAACACACACACAATTCACTTAAAACACCAAAAGTTAGCAGGCATTACTTGAATTCATGAGAATCGCATAGAGGAGCGCAATTGCCTTGCTAGACAATTAACATAAATTACTTTTTTATATTTATAATTTATAATATAGCGATTTCCACGATAAATCACATGCGCATCTCTGAACAGCATAAGCCAAATACACATATACATACATACATATTTATGTATATACACACCTTTTGTATTATCCCTGGTAGCTCTTGAGACGTCTACGGCATGGCCATGGCCATTGCCAATGCCGCTTGACACTGGTGTGATAAGCAACGCTGGCGACAAAGCGACAAGTTGAAAGCAAACAGCGACAAAACAATGCATGCAACAACAGCAACAGCAACAACAACAACGACAAGACCAGCAGCAACAACAATAACATTAGCAACAATAACCAGAGAGCATTCAATGAAATGTTAAAGCAAAGAACTTACAATAAAAACAGTGTCGACCAAGTCATAGAAGTCGTCACATGGACGCACTTAAATGGTCGTCCAGCACTTGGTTGTTGGGGTTCCAGCGGCAACCAGTGTCCCCAATGGAGTGGTTGCCGCTGCCAAATGCTTCCTGTTCCTGATGTTCCTGATGGCATTTTAGCCGCTGCCTCTTCTTGTTTTCCTTTTCGTAACGTCGGAATGCCTTTATTGCTGGCTTCCTGCAGTTTGCTGTCCACTTGGCGGCTGCTTCCGTTGCTGCTGCTGCTGCTGCTGATGTTGCCTCAATTGCAATCATATTACAAGCAACATTTAATTTAATTTGTTGCGGAAATCAAATGATACTCTTGTTCTCTCCCTGCAAAAACACACATACACCAGTTTGGCAGCCTTTTGCAGTTGACCAACTGCTGCAGCAGACTTTGCGGCCAAGTTATGGTTTCAGTTTGCATTTTAATGGGTCGGAAAAAACATATACGGCTTTTGTAACTGCTTACCCAACGGTCATTGCTCTAAGCATCAAAAGTCACATAGTCCTTTGTCTTACTTTTTCTCCAAGCTACCCGCATTGCAGCATTCGAACCAAAAGATAATAACACAAAAAAAAAAAAAAAACAACAACCAACTCACTCATTTAATCCCCAAAACGTATTTTGAGCACTTTTTGAATTGGCGCATGCGCCGAATTTTTGACTCCAGTATTTGCCAACATTCTATGTTTTTCATCGAATATCTCAAACCTGTTGCGTGAACCCCGAAATATTGGTATTAAAATGCACGAGCTTTTGCAGATTGATCAAAATTACGGCATACTGAATTTAAAATTTAAATTTTCCTAAATCAATTTTTGTTAAATTAAATGTATTTTTTTTTAAATTCATCAATAACAGAAAAGCTGAATAAATATTAAATTTTAAAATAATTTGAAATTTTGACTTTTGCATATCTATTTTTGATAGCCGAATATGCTTTGAATAGAGAGGGTAAATATCTTAGATAACCTGTCTATTATTCAAGAATATATGTAGTTATTTCTTATTCACTGACCTTGAGTAAGCCTGCTATGCTATTGGAATATTCTACTAAGACCACTTTTGTATTTATACATTGAGCTGAATAACAACTTGCAGTCACGCTAATGCCTTATTTATTTGTAACTTTTAGAGTCAATAAAAATTATAGTATTCAGCTTACAAATATTTTTTATAGAGAAGCCTGCCTCAAAAGAACTTTTGTGCAAAACGGTTTGTTTACTGTTAAAATCTTCTCAGGCAGCAGGATCTTCAAATGTGTTTACGATTGTCTCTGTCTGATGTGCCAACAATTTACTCTCGGAACTTGCCGGCCATCCTTTTGCCATTGCACGTGCTAAGAGCTTGAAATGAGCCTTTTTGATTCGCTGCCAATTACGTGGGCAACAGACAGGCTTACAAGCTGCTCGCCAAGGGCCATAAAGGCGACTTTCTAGACGCCACTTTGTGCTTTGTGGCAAGCGCAGCATTTACTCCAGAAATGTGAAATGAAATGCTTGAAATCCTTTGATAAGCGGTGACCAGCCCCAAGGGTTTCCAGCGAACTTGTTGTCTGACCATTGGCTTCTTCTTCGTCTCGTTGTTTCTTCCATTGTCCTTACCTTGAACAGCATCCAGTTGATTGACATAACTCTAAAAGGTGGTAATTCAGCAAAAAGAACATCTTTAGTACTTCAAATTGGATAGGTTTGTGCATCTATGCTGCAGTCTCAGAAACACTTCAGTAACACTTCCGAAATAGTATTCATGTATTATTCATTATGATTGTTGAATGTGTTCCATAGTCGCAGCTGTTCAATAGCTGCAAATAGATTTAAATAAATCAGGCAAACTGCATCCAGCTGTATCCTGTATCCAACAAACTTTTATATCTGTGTTGACCTTCGACCAATTTTAACTTATTTCTGTGACACGCTTCCAAGGCCGCACAGAATGCATTTGCACTGAAGCGAACCGCATCGAAATAAATGCCAATCAATGCCAATGGCTAATAATTTTATTTTTCATGCAACGTTTGCAAAATGTATAGCTGGCTCTAATTTTAAATGTGTCAGTTAATTATAATGACCGTTTAAATTTAATCGCTTTTTACTCATTTCGTTTATTATCTAACTTTGGCATCAATGAGAAGCATTAGCTTATTATTTGATGAGCACACCCAAATAGCCATTGGCCTGTAACATCAACAAAAAGATAACATTATTATTCACACACAATTTCGGTTATCCAGTACCCAGGGTAATCAAAACTAATTATTAACTAATTACTTTTTAACACGTTTACACGATTATTTTTGGTGAGGGAGCTAAACAAAATAATGAGTCAGAGAATTATATAATAATTTTAAATATTTAATCTTAATTTAATATCTATAATTGCGTGTGAAAAGAACAAAATTTATAAAAAACGATCCATTTACTTAATGTAACAATGCTGTATTAAATTTTAAATTTTTTATATGTATAAAAAAAAATGCATGCCTGCTAGCTCGTTTTGGGTGTTGTAAAACTTCTTGTTGTTCTTTCAACTGCCGCTGGCAGTTTTCATCGGCCGCCACGCCCACACTTCTGCACTTTGCTGCCCATTTCATTACAACGCATTGCACACGTTTTTTCGCAACATTTCTGATGTTTCACAAAAATGTATTTTACAAAAATTGCTTGCAATAAGTGTACATGGATCGGGCATCAGTTGATATGCCTCAGGAAAATGCCGGCACTCATTTCCAGCATTTTCCTTTTCAATGGATTGTACAATAATTTACGCCATTTTATGCATGTAATGAAGCAAAAAATGCAAGCTAAAGAAAAAGCCTAACGGAATCGCACTGTGAAACAATGGAAAAACTGGTTGAAATAAATACAACATTAATTAAAATTCTTCATTTTTATTATTTATAGGCGTAATGGAGCTCATGTGTCCCGCCAGCACGCTTCAACAATTATCGCAATTGCCAATGATTAAAGAGTCGCTGACCTGCATCCACGTACTGATGCTGCTGCGGTGTGTTGAGAGTTAAAGCATTTACAAAAGTTAATTTCCCCAAAGTCCCAAACATTATTAATTCTTGATTATTTAATTCATCAGCCGCATCAGCGTGAAAAGCATGCAAAGTGACAAGCAAAAAGTTCCGGGCGATAAAAAACTGGACTCCCGTTTATTTAATATGCATTAACAAAGTACCTCGCAAAAGTTGTTCTACGTGTAATGGTTAATTAGTAACACTATATTAAAAAAAAATTTAATATTACTTACTTAATATTATATAATCTACCTTTTATAGCTTAATCTTTAAACGTTCGATGTTAATATTTAAATTTCAATTTAATTTTAGACGTTCCAAAATACTCTTTTAATTATCTTAATATTATTTAGCATTTGATTTATCTTCTTTTTTAATTATCAGCAACAAAAGAGTATTGAAGTGCTTGTGTTCCCTCGCAATCAAGCAAACCCCTATTGGACCTTTCAGCATTTTTGCTGTCAAAGTCAGCGCCTTGTCCACTGTCGGAACTCGGACGTTTGGAGTCCACAGGAGCTGCTGCCTTTTAGTTTATTTCTTCGCTTCTTCGCTTTCCCTGCTTTATCATCTGGTGTTCAGTCGCAGCCAATCAGCTGTTTAACCTTTGTTTCTCTTATTGTTGTTGTAGTTGTCGACCATCATGTGCATGCTGCAAACACCAAGCCGACACACATGCGCGCTCTGAGAAACACCCACACACACACACACACACACTTTTATGTAATGGCACTGTCAGTCGCGCATCGAACAACATCAATCATACGCACCGTTGTGCGACGCATTTCGCCTCAAGGCATACAATAACTCGCAGCGGGCTTCTGTGTTTGCCCATGTTGCAGCTACAGCTGTGACTTGACAGCTGGCACCTTTCTCACTCCGTTGGAATGGGATTGGTAGCCAGCTTTTGGGTGTGTCCTTTCGCCGCTTCTCTCGCTGCTGCACTGTGAGTAATGAAGAAAAAGATTGACCTTGATTTGAGTTGTTGGCACACCTATGTCTACACACGACTTTTTCAATTATAAGCAAATTATTAATTATTTATTAAATTGTGATTATGACAAGTTACCTTGTATTTATCGAGCTTGCCACTTGTTTTGGAACAGCTTGACTACCACAAAGAAATATATAAATGAAAAAAGTAGGTAAATAAATAAATAAATTAATATTATTATTAAAATGTATTTAATAAAATTCGAATTATTTTAATCAATTATTTTTATTTTATTTTATTTAACATACACAAATATCTTTAGTGCATATATACTTCAACTATACGAATGCCAACTTTCCTTTTGGGTGAATTTCTTTTGTGTTATTTGCTGAAGCGTAGCTACATTTTGTTTGGGTCGAATGCCTCGCAATCAAATTCATCAAGTTAATAAGTCGTAATAAGTCGTATTTGTGACGAGGGTAGTTTTGGATGGGCAGTAAAACGATATCCATCAGCTGAGTGTGTTGAGCTGGGGTTCAACTACATTTCGTCGGCATTTCTAATTATAACTGCGTGCAATTTCTAATTTCTTACGGCAAACAAACAGCAACAAGGGCAAAGGCAGCAAAACAAATAGCCACATTGTCACAATTTGGACACGTATTACTGAACGGGTCAGCCGAGGAGAAGCCAAAACGGCGTGGCTTGTGGGGCTGCTCGAACAACTGCGACGTGGGCCGCTGTTTGTGCATGGCAAACAAATTATGCTCAAAATTATCAACAAGGCGAAAGCCCAACAACAAAACCAACAACAACAAAACAAGCATTTTATACACTAGCCCACATTCCGTGCATCAGATAGGGCATATTATGTTGAGCTTCAAGTAGTTCATTATATAATTTTGCTTAGGGATATTTTTTTTATTTTATTCAATCACAAAAATTCCTTTCATGAAAACTTGTATACAGCTTGTTGCAAATTGGACCATGTAGCTGATATACTCTTTTCGTTTTGTAGCTATTATTACAGCAATGAAATTGCGTTACTCACGCACACGCCGAGAACTCCGACTGTTTTTCTTTGGTTAACGCATTTTTACTTTTTGTATAGCATACTTTTTGGGGCGCCCTGTCTGCGCCTTTCAGGAATTTCGCTGTTATTCGCATTGTCTGAAATATGCTTTATTTTCTGGCACTGTTTACTTTGGCTTTTGTGATTGTAAGTGCTGGCAGCAAGAATGAGTGCAGGCCTTTGTCGTTGGCAGCAGGAGCTGCCTGTTGGGATCAGACTCTTTTAGTTGTAATTAGAAAATCTCAACGGCTCCATTAATAATGTGTCAGTTTTGAGGAGCAATCGGCCACGCACATCATTTGATTTATGTGCGCCGCTACAAGAGGGTATGCCCGTAAGGCGCGTTTAATGTCCTGACATTTGATTACTCAATATGGGGAAATGGCAGCGGCTTTGCCACATCCTGTCTATCGGCCCTGTTAGGCGACCCTTTTGCTGCGTATCTTGACTACTAATTGAGTAATTTATGCGTGTTTGTCGCAGTGTTTCCGTTATCCAGGACCAAGACCAAGCCCAAGACCTCGACCAGGCCCAAGTCCAAGCCCACTTGTGCGTCTGTCTGGCATTAGTTTTGGGCCCAAAAGCCGTTTGAGCCTCGCGGCACATTATCTTAGCAGACGCCGTTCACAATCTCGCCAGTCAGCTCATTTTTTGTCGGTTTTATGTGAGTGAGCCTGTCGTGCTGTCGTCCTGGCTCGCTGGCTCCCTGGCAAGCGCAGCAAATTCATAAGACGTGACAAGCAACGGCAAGCATTCTGTAGTCCTTGTTCTCAGGCTCTTGCTCCTTCAGCGGTTCTTACCTTGATTGAAAAGCCAAAAGGCGCACGCGGCATTTTTCGGTTGCCTTCCAGCGTGCTAAATTAATTTGACATTTCTGGCATTGTTGCGGCGAACATCCTGTGGCAGCGTTATCCTAGCCGTGATTTATGCAAAAGAGTTGGCCACAATGCCGCCTTCAATTGTGTTGTCTGCCTCGGTTTATTAGCGTTGCCATTGCAAGAAATTTGACACAATTTGTGGCACGGCTAATAATTTTGTTGTTGTCTGTCTGACAACTCTCAGAATTAAAGCTGTTCCTAGCTATCTGATTTTCGATAAAATTCATTCGTTCTCTTTAAAATTATGAACTGTTTTTTGATGTAAGTATTTCAACTGGATGCCCTTCACTTACAAACGATTTGAGTTTGTGAAGTATTTTTATTTTATTTCGATCCTTTCGTTTGCCGTGCTATGCAAATTTTTATGCGTTGTCATTTGTTTCATTAGCTTGTCCCTTTTAGTCCTTTTTCCGTTTTTTTTTTCTTATGCAAAACAAAGCGCTGACATTGTCGAGCTGAGCTCAGGACTTGGACTTTACCCGGATTTGCTGATGCGTGGCGCGGCTTTATGCCTTGTTATGCATTCAAGTGATTTTTTAGTTCTTGTTTGGGGATCAGGCAACAGAAACAAAATAAATACAGCAAAAAAAAAAAGAAAGAACAACAACAAAAATAATAAACTTAAAACTTTGTTGTTTTCATTTTATATGCAAAAAAACAAAAAACACGTGGGTCACGAAAAATCCATCAGTCAGGTCAGTTTTATGGCTTTTCTGCTTTTTAAGTCCGCCGCGAAGCAGCAATTTATCCGTTTGCCGAAATTCAAAGTTTTGGACAACAGTATTATACGTGTAAGCAAATACAAATCGCAAACTGAGCCAAAAATTCAGTTGCCGGTCTGCAATTTCCCGTGCAGCACAGCTCTAACAAATTTGATTGCATACTTTATTCTCTTGATGTATGCTGGTCATTTCCTGTTCTATACACCTTACCTCCTGGCCAGTTCAGTTTATGTTGTCACCAGCAGCATCCTTTGGTCGACTTTTTTCAATAGACACAACAATTTTTACAGTCGCATGCATGTTGCGTATATGCTAAACTAGTCAAACTATTTTTTTTTTAAATGTAGCACAAGTTTTAAGCTGTCATGTTATAGAACATTTTTGTTACACAATTATTATTTTTTATGTAATCGCTGATTTTGACATTTGGTTTAGTTTATGTGCTTTTTGACTCTTACTTTTTACAAGTAACCAAGAACACTATGACATGTGACTTATTAATAACAAAAGGTTTTAAACTAAATTAAGTACTACATCGCTGTGACCTATTTTGTTCAAGGTACACTTGCTAATTTCCATCTATCGAATTAGCCACATAGGTTGTGCTCGCTAATGAGACTGGCAGGATGCGTGGAAGGACTTTTCGTTGCGGTTAACTCGAGTGTATTTATTGCGGTCAAATTGATTGAGCGCATTATTGGGTTCGCGGTTTTGTCATTTGCGCTAAACCACTCTAAAAAAATTAACTTAATTACTATTAATACAGAACCTTGACATTCTGTGAAGTTACTTTTTCCTGTTGTCTATGCAGCCTCCGCATTGGAGGCATCCGTGACTACTAAAAGCCATTTTCGAAGTGCATCAAAACGAGATCAATCACTAATACACAAACACAGTTATACAAGCCGCAACAAAGTGCCGTTAGCGGAGCGGACAAATTGAATAAAAAAAGAAATGGCATGTGTTCGACAGTTGCCAGGCAGTTGACAGGTAAGCCGACGAGCAAATAATAGAATGTAAGGCGCCACGTGTGGACTCCTGGATGTGACAGTGGCTTTATATTATAGCTTTCACGTTGTGCGCACTTCGACATTCTTGCCACCATAATTATAATATAATTAGAATTTCATGGTCAATGCAAGTTTTTTTTATATATTATTTCCTAATTAGCAATTTTACAGTGAAATTTATACACGTAATGCATTTAACTTACAAACTTAATTGGGAACCAGCTGCATTTTATATAACATTTCTTGATTCTTATGCAGCATTTTAGCTACAGCTGATTCGTTATTAAATTGTACTATCTTGTAATAATAGAATTTCAATTTGTTTTTTTTTTACCGCATTTTGGAGGCACTGCTCAAGGCAACAAGAAGTCAACTATTTTTGGGCAATTTAAACACTTTATAAGCTGCTTACTTATCAACTTCATTCCTTCCAGTAATTTACTCAGCTTCTAAGCATACTTAACACAAACATACCATCTAAATTTTAAGCCATAAATCTATGAGCTAAGGGCGCAAAAGCAAACAACAAACGGCAAACAAATCCAAAAAAACTACTTTTTGGAACTTGACACGCTCCTCCTAGTGAAGACCCTGCAGAAATTTACATAACAACTTTCACACCCGGTCTTTGAGCAAAGTGAGATGGGAGAACGTGGTGTTTGCCCAAAAACGTAGCTAATTTTGTAAGGCATGGAATGCCTAATGAAGTCCTCGGGCTGTCAACGGCAACTGTTTGGGGTCAGGTTACCATAAAAACTTGACTAACTAGGACAATTTGCAAGGGTCTTTCAAATTACAGACATTCTTTGATGAAAGCATATTTTTTAAATTTAATAATTGAAGAATTCAATTGAGAGCTCAAATTTGGATATTTAAATGAAATTTTTTGGGAAATTACAATAACAAATATAATAAAGATTTAGGTTATATAAGACACTTAATACTCTATTATAATCAAAATAATTAGATAAATCGAATTTTATCAAGCTCTTAACAAAGTTGGCGAAAATATCCTGGGAAAATCCAAAGTTAATTGATTGGCCTCGCAGTTCGATTAGGTTCGATGCGTGGCTATCGATATTAAATTAAAGCGATAACAAATTGTAATTACGGTATATGCAGCGAGTAGCAGCGGTCGGAGCTAATGGAGTTTTTCGCCGGCGCTGCACTGCGGCACATAAATAAACAAATTGACATAAATTAGTAAAGATTGAAAAAATTGCGACCAGCTGCGTGGATGAACAGCACTCGGCTCCAGTCGGAGCCAATGGCCAGTAGCCTTTTGTGTTTGTTGTTGTTGTGGTAGTTATAAATGTGGCTTTTATAGCTGGGCACGTGTAAGTGGTAGTAGTGAGGCTGTCAGTCTGCATTAAATACACATGTACTTGGCCATTAAGCTGTGTCCGTGTATGGCATAAATTAAAAGCTAAATGAGGTCAAGAAATAAATTTCAAGTTGATTGCCCAAGGGACACACGCTGTCGCCAGACAATCAACAAGTTGCCCGATAAACCTCAGGCATCTCAATAATCCAAGTACAATAAACACAATTTTTTATATTTCAAGCACATTGCCTACTCTTATGTATTAACTTGTCTAAAGTCTGCTCTCAGGGCCCTAAGGACATGCATGCGTTCAGGGAACATATCCCTAGCGTTAGTTGTAAAGCTCATTTCTGCTCTTCTGCATTTTGCCAGCTTTTAAGCTAATAATAATATTCCATAAGTCGAGAGTTTACCGCTGATTGCAGTCGTTGGTAGCATTTATAATGCGCTTTTTGGCTTACCACCAATTGAGCTGAATTAATTACGCCGCAATGATGTTAAAACATATATATCCATATATATATGTATATAATGTGGTACTTTATGAATGTGTAATTGGAATTTGCGCAATAACATTTCGATGTCTTGCCCGATATTGAAAATTGTGCTCATGCTTTCATGTTCGTCTGGCAATTAAGTTCAAGCTGGCAGTCTGCTTTGGCATTTGACATTTGACAACACTCCCCACACACACACACACACACATAGACACACACATGGCACTGTTGCTAAGCCGCAGCCAACGGCTTGGCATTATTAGCGGTGATATGACAAACGGCGAAGTCAAAACCGTCGCAAAGCAAACACAAAGTGGCCCGTTTGTGCAGCCCAACAGCAACAACAGAACCAGCATTGAGAGCACAAGGATAAGCGCGACTTACAGAAACCCTGTTAAATATTTGAAAAAAAAACAATATAATTAAAAAAATTCAATTTTTAAAAATACAAAAAATAAATTGTATTAAAAAAAAAAACTGTTTTGAAATTTATAAAATTCAAGACGTCATTGATTACAGGGCACCAGGACACCAAGTACACACCATAATCCTTACCGAGATGAAGGCGACAGACGTCACCGCCAATGAGCATTATGCGCTTTTGTGGGTTTTTGAGTTTAATTAGTGAATGTAACGCTCTGAATTTTAGGGTCACATGCGATGGCTTTGTGTCGTTCAAATGGCGTTGTCGATTCGGTTTTGAGGTTGGCAAACGACCGAATGTGCTGGTATGTACACAAGTAGGGGTATTAGGAGGTGTAATAGCTGAAAGATGCCAGACACTTCAATGGTTGCCATCGCAATAGCGTCTGTGGTAATGAGCGGTTTTCAAAGTGAGCTCAGCAACATGATTGGACATTTATACCTATAACCATAATGCCTGTTAGTGACTCCTATTAAAACGTTTTATATCCTTTCTTTAAAAACAATTTTCCAAATTTTGTTGAGCAGTTTTAACTCTAAATATGGGCAGTTATTTTATTCAACTGCTGTATTCCATGCCTTTAAATTTTTAAAGTTAATTCATCTATTAAAAATGATGTTCGAAAACAGTTGGTTGTAATGCTTTTTTTATGTTTCAACATGATTGCACTTATGGAATTTAAGTCAGCGAAAATCCATTTATAAATTCCCCACACGACCACTTAAAACATGCCAAGCATCCAAGCGACAACTGTCAACGGGCAACTTTGAGTTTTATGGCCAAATCGAGGAAACTGCAAACGTGTTTGTCGCCGTGCGGCAGAGCCTTGCGCCAAAATGGCGTCAGCATCCATCCAGGATGCACATCCTGGATTCACGGCAATCGAAATGCAGGCACCGTTCCACCTTAACAGCATGCTACATATTCACAAACACTCAAATATATATTTTGATAAATCGCATTTCGGAGTCTCTCTATTTATTCTCAACAGCGTGTGTATGCGAATACATTTTTATACATTTTTGCGATCAAATCGAAAACCATTCGAATAATATATAAAATAACAACAAAATACTACGCATACGTTATGTTTATTGAATCAGCAAAGTGCTAATCGTACACAGAAATTATCAAGTGCTTCTACTTGTGGATGGGGCACACAAGATTATTCATGTGTACATGGAATGCATTCATGCGCATTTTACTCGACATTTTTTGTGGCATTAACAAGTGTGCAATTATTTGTAAGTGCTCGGTTTTTGTGTGCAAAGTGTTTTTACAATAAAATAAAAGCTGCAAACATTGTATTTAAATAAAATGTGAATAATAAAAAAGTATTATTCTATATAAAGGAATTTTTATAATTAATGCACTTAAAGTGAAACAAAAAAATACAATTAAAACTATGAATTAATTGATATTTTAAAAATAGAAATGTAAATTTATTGTATTTGTGGACAGCGATTGTTTAACTTTTATATATTATGCAATTATACTTGACTTTACATTTTGCAGCTTTCCCATTAATAATGCGCTGCAGAACCGTTAATAAAATTTCGCTAGTAATTAATAAGCTGGTAAAGGTCTGGGGCAAAGCAGTTGATTTATTCTCATTTAAGCTAGCCTTAAATTGAACGAAGCAAACAGTAGTCGACTTCAAACAGGCGCAACAGGATGCGTAGCTAAGTATTTTGCGAAATTGTAAAGATCCTGAGCTGGGTCGATGAAAACTTTGCCATTGACAATACTTTTCAAACGCCAAAAGGTTTTTCGGGACTGCTTTTCAAATACATTTTTCTTTTTGGTTGCACGGCTTAATTAGCACAAAAAGGCTGCAGACAGTTTCGGCAAAAGGAAAACTCAAACAAATTGGTTTTAAATTTCAACATGAAATAAGTTCACCTCCCTTTTTACCCAAACCAACGCTCTCAAGCCGTTCGACTTTTTCCCAGTTTTAGGCAGAAAAAGTAATTATGCGCGTTAAAGTAGGCAATGCTTTTTATTTCGCCTGTAACGTGAACACCCTATCAACAAATTGTTAATGAGAGTATGATCAGTGACAATTATGTGTCTATCTGACTGTTTAATATAAAATAAATATAATATATTTGTAGTGTGGGTATTCACACGTTGTGTATACTCTACGCCAGCAATTTATCTTATTACATTTTTTCAGTTTTGCATTAAAAAGTCAATTTTGAAAATTGAAATATAAATTATTGAAGCGTTAAATGGTTTAAGAAATGGTGAGGAAGGTGACAGGTCAAAAGCAATGGACAGCAGCAAAGGTTATTTTTCTGACGACAACTTAATATTTATGAAATTGTAAGTCAAATGCATTTATACAATTCACACCTTAAATATACGAATATTATTGTGGACTGCCTCAAGTTGGTCACAAGTTGAATATTGATAAATTTATGCATTTAAATTGAGAATAAATCTGACTATGATTGGCCGGAAACAAATTTATTTTAAATTATTTTATAATCCAATGGTAATAAATACTGCGAGATACAGTTTTATAATATTAGGGTGCCGTTACAAATTAAGGTTGTCAAATATTTGCACAAATTACTTGCCACTCGGTGATTGCTTGTTTGCTAATACATTAAACATGTACATATATACATATATAATCCAGTTCAGTCCACTTCCTTTAATCAATACTCACAATCTCTCAATCTTGTTTGTCTTCTCACCTGTCTCTGTGTTTATGCAATACCAAAAGTTCTGATAAGATTATTTCAAATTCAGTTGGCAGCATTATTTTCATGTGTTCAATCACGCGTTCATTTCATTTCGATTTATAATCAGAATAATGCTGCTCAATAAAACTGATCAAATGCGTTAATTACAATTTCAGCACTTTAAGCTTTTAATATACTTTGTTTTATAATGAACGATGATCAATTGTTTATTAAATAATTAACACTATTTTTCCCAAAGTATGTGCGCTTCTGAAATAGAACAAGGAAAAAATTCATGAAAAGTGTGAAATTGAATATTCAATTTATGCATTTTCATGGCTGAATGTTTTTGTTGTTTGGCAGCGCCATTCAAACCACAAACAAGAGGCAGCACAAAACGGCAACAACGTTAAAGACAGGCAAATGCAGAGCAATGGCGACAGGCACCAATGCCGACACATTTCACACAAATATAAATATTTGCTTATGCCACATGAGGGCGACACTGAAACACAAACAAAGTGGGGAAATGGGTGGCAGACAGATACGCTTATGAATTTTGCAAGCGAGTAATACAAAGAGAAAGAGAGAAAGAGGGGAGAAAAAGAGAAGGTAGGGAATACATATTCCCGGCGGATTGCTAACGCTTTTTCTATAGACACCAGTCGTAAATAAATATTTTGATTTATTGTCTACTTCAGTATTTCCGCACAATTTATGCTCATTGGGATGTCGTATAATTAATACGTTTTCTTTATTTCAACTCAATTCTTTGCTAGTAATTTTTTATAAATTGTATGCCTTAAATTGGTCTTCTAACAAAGCTTATGTATTATTTTGACTTTGAGCCGGAAAAGTTTAAAGAGCATTTTTACTGGTACAAATTACAAACCAACTAAATAATAAATACGTTTTAAGGAACAAACAAATAATACACAAGAGAATGACATCACACATTTTTTGTGAACTTCTTTAAGACTTAACCATTTACACTATGGAATTTCAAAAAGCTTTTGTTTTTTCGCTATACTTAGACCTTGAATGGATTTCTGCAGCACTTTTGTTTTCTCAACTAAAAACCCGGTGATATTTTTAAACTAATGATACATATTGTTCATAAGGCATCGATGCCTTGCAAAACAATAAATATATATATAAAACAAAAAACTTTTGTTTAATATTAATATTATTTGTCATACATACAAATTTAATATTTTAAAATTAGATTCACTTCAAATTGATTGGACACACAAGCTTGTTCTAGCTATAAAAGGGAAACTTGGTTTTAACTTTAACAGTCTTAAAATAAAATAAAATGAAGTGGATACATTTGACAGCTTGCATAGTCATGCTTTTAGAATTCCGCTTTAATGTCACTGTATCTTAACAAGTGGTAATTCATAAACATTTGTATTTTGCTCCACCCTGCAAAATGTAAATAAAGTACATATTTTAAATCAAAGTTTAAACTGAATCATTATTTAAATTAAGTGAGTTAAGATTCATATCAAGAAAGTTTGCGAATATTATTTTTTACGTTTTCGACTTATTAACTTATACAATATTTAATAGAACAGTCTTAAAATTAAGTTACTAACGTATTTAACTCAGCGAACATCTACAACTAAAAACAGTTTTTGTATTTTACTTCCAACTTTCAGACAAAACAAATTAGCCGCTTTCAATATTGGCAGGATGCTTGATTGAAGCGAGCATCTAAAATTTGTTGACTGTTTATTAGGCTTAGGATTTGATAGCTCAACTGGCTGGAGAGTTAATGAAAGGTAGTTAAAGTGATGCTGTGTACATTTTTGGCTTTCCGGCTTAAAGGTGCTGCTTGGCCTGTGTTTCGCCTCAATAGTGAAAAACAAATAGCCCAATGAAAACCGTAAAAAAAGCGGAATACACAAACAAAACTTGCAATAAAACCCCAAAATATGGGAAAAAAAAATTTGGGCTTTAGACATGCCAGCCGGCCACAAACGACAGTCGACAGTCGACAGACAGGCTGGAATTGGAAAGGGATTTGCTTAAGTCCCGCTGCTCTATCCGCCGCCCTTCAACCGCCCTCTCCAACCACTTGACAGACGCTTCATTGTTGCTATCATTGTTGTCAAGCGGGTTCGAAAAGCAAGTTAGGGGACAGCAAAAGGCAAAAAGTTGTACGCACGTTTCTCGCTCATGTGTCAAATCTAGTGCAGTTTTTGTGTGTGTGTGTGTGTGTGTGTGTGTGTTCGATTTTCGGTCGGTGCCCGAAAATGTTTTCACATGATGAAGGGTTTCATTTGATTTGGTTGGTTTGCCATTTTTCTGGTTTCACCGCCTGTTACACTTGTTGTACTTGTTCCTGTTGTTGTGAGTGTGTGTGTAAGTGTGTGCAAAGGGGTCCGACTCTATGTAAAAGGCAAATGAAAAACCAACATTAAACATATGCTTGTGTTGGGTAAATCGCTTTAATTTCCATATGGCAGTGGGCAATGGGCTATGTGGCGATGTGCTTGCATAGTACAAATGTGGGCCAAACGAAATAAATGAATGGAAAATGTAAATGATGAAACATAGCATAGACGACGATCCCATTCTCAATCTGGTTGTACATCGAAAGAGATGGATTTCTTTTGTATAATTTTAGAGTATTAAAACTTCGAAACTTGCTGTTGGAATATTTGAATACTGCATTGGCTTGAAAGCAATTTCACTTGAACAACGCCAACTATTCTTGCCACACAGCTGTTGCTGTTGCCAGAGTAGTGCACAATGTGCAACATCCTGATGAGAGCATATTATAGTTTCAGTTACAACCTGTAGATTCTCAGGGACTTTGGTTTTGGAGCTGCATATGCAAATGTCCTGGCACATTGAAATCAATTTCGCATGAGGACAAAAAGCCAAATGGCGCCATATGAAGCTTCCGCATGCAAGGACCTCAATGCGCGTCTCCCTTTTACCAACGGTTAAATGAACCGGAAGTGTTT
Source organism: Drosophila micromelanica (assembly GCA_004143825.1). NCBI lineage: Eukaryota > Metazoa > Arthropoda > Insecta > Diptera > Drosophilidae > Drosophila > Drosophila micromelanica. Next base: position 17,477 of record SCDY01000280.1, read on the forward strand.
TATGCAGCAAAAGATGCAATTATTTATATAGCTGTATATATGTATATATATATCAATGTATAAGTGTAACTTTGTCTGTGTCTGTGTTTCTAAAGCAGTATTTGTGTTTGTGTTTGTGTGCCAACAAACGTGCAGAGCTTTTGGCATTTGCATACAAACGCGCAAATATGAGAAGCCAAGTCTAATCCTCCATTTAGTGGACAGCTGCCACTTTAATACCCTGCATACAAGTGCTGAAAAGGCTTTATAAGTTCTCGGTAAATACTGATTCAGTAGAAGTACTGATTTTTCTTTGTGATTTTTATTTTAAGTTAAAGTATTGCGAGTTACATTTTTATACAGCTTGAAACAGGGTACCTCCAGGATATACCCACTCAATTATAGCACAGTGCGATGTTAATTCCACAATTTTGTTTTCTATGCTCATCATGCTCTTTCTCTCTCTCTCTTCCTCTTTCCGCTTATCTCCCCTATCCTCTAGGCAGAGATGGTCTACAATGCACTTAAGTGCTCAGCGCTTTGTGTGGCATTGTGCTTGGTTGACAGAGCAGCGCAGCTAAACGCCTGCCGGACAGACGTGTCAGCCTCCAGCTAAAAGTCATTAGTTGCAGTCAACGTAAACAGCACGCTGGACGATAGTCTATTCGAGTGAGAGGACAACACTTTACTGGTTGCTGCCACAGATGCCGCTGACGGTAATTTCCGCTGTGGCATAACTTTTTTCTACTCTACAGTAGAGTGAAAAGAGAATATTGGATGTGTGCAATATGTGAAGATGCAGACAAAAAAACTTGCAAATTCGATGCAAATTTATATATAAGTCTTAAAGCTAGAAAGACAAAAGTTGTCGAGGCAGATTAAAATTGACAAAACATGTAAGACATGTATTTCAAACTCCCATAACTTTGTCAAAACTGAACCGATTTTCATATTTGATGGCATTTTAGTCATCTTTTGATCTGTAGATTAAATCTGCATTTAAAATATATGCATTTTTGAAAATAAAATGTTTGACAATTTTCTGACAAAAAACCATGTACTCCCCCTTATTCATTTTCAAAAAAAATTTTTTCAAAATTTAAAATTGCGAGTTTTAATTTTTAATCGATTGCGCTTGGCACAAATAGTATAAAAAACAACATGAAAACATATTCTGAGGGAGTCAAATTTTTGGTAAAAAATTATGCCAAAATTTACAAACATTTTGACAAGTAAAGTTCTAGGGTCCATAGCTTCCACACTTCAAACTCATATAACTTTGCCAAAACCGAACCGATTTTCATGTTTGATGGCATTTAAGTCATATTTTGATCTCTAGATTAAATCTGTTTCTAAAATTTATGCATTTATTTATTTTTGCATTATATTATGTATTTATTTCGGTTATCATTACAATGTGACGTGTATTGCGCTATCGGTTACACCCGTTTACTTAAGATTCATACTTTTTAATGTATGTATAGTAGGTTGTTCCATTTGCGCATTTAATTTGCTAATGTGATTTGTTCCACTACTAATTGCAATATGAAATTCCCCGTATCCAACAGAAAAACTGTTCATAACCAAATTAAATTCTACGGACTATTATCGCTTGAAAACATGTAACACTTTCTGGTCTGGCGTATTAGATACATTTAACTTTGTTGCTTCACTTGCCACAACTTTATTTTTATTTTCACTCAACTGTTTTTGAGTGACATTTTTCGCACAAAAACTTTTGTTCTGGTTGTAGCTGATGTTGTTCTTGTTGCAGCTGGTGTTGTTGTTGTTCTTGTTCTTGTTATTGTTACTAGTGATTTGGTTAAGTGGTTTTACGCGCTTTTCCACACTTGTGAACTTGTTTAGCAAAGTTTAGTGATTGACTCGCCGCTTACTTGTCTTGTAGCAATTTGTTGTCTGACAAAAGTTAAACTCAATTCCCATCTCTGTATCCTTTTGTTTTACATGTCCTCTGGCTTACATGCGTGTATGTCACATTTTTATAAAATTACAAAACTCCAAATGAAACTGTGCAACTTTTTCCTTTGGCATTTTAAAATGAAAAATGTCGAGTATCATATAACTAGATTTAATAATAACTACTAATTTTATTTTTCACTTTTAAAACTCAAACCACAAACTATATAAACTATATAAAAGTTGGCTTTCATTTTAAAACTAATGTTAATTGGTACTCAGTTTGAGGTTAAAATAATTCATGTCACTAAAAAATTATACAGAAAGCGCTTAAAAAACACACACTGTACTACACAGTATTAGTATACAAATATTTAAAAATGTAATTAAATATTAATAAAAACTGCCAAATTCAGCTTATGTTGATTAAGCTGATGAGATCAAGAAAATAAATATTTTGGTTATTATTTTTTTTTTTTTTTCAGTGATTTTTCGTTTTATTTTATGCAAATTGAGCCCCTGCTCTGCATGCGGTTGGTTGAGAGGAGCCGGAAGCAAAACCACATAAAATGCAACAAACAAGTCAAAAGCAAATAGAGACACATATTTTAAAGCTTGATTCATACCGGGAATCCTGCCACATAATGGCAGTTTGTTTCTAGATGTGGTTCAGTGCGGGTGCGGGTGGGGGTGGGTTGCTTGACTGGAAATGCTTTTGCCACAATCAACAACTGAGTTGGCAACTTTTGGTACTGGCACAAAAAAGCCCTCCTGGCATTGGGCCAAATAACGTAACCCCAAACCAACAATGCCGCAAAAAAATTATACACTTCTGTTAGCTCTCTTCACCGCATGCTGCATTGTCTAACGTATGATGCTGTTATGGTTTCCGGTCGAAAGAAAAATTGTAATGTACTCCGTTGGGCAGACAGCTGCAACTCTCAGCATGGCATAGTGGTGTACCCACATGAGTAACGGCCGAACATTCGTAACGATTATGTTGCAGCTGCTGGCAGACAGGTAGTCGCCCACCTGGAGGCACACACACAGAGCAATCCATTGTGGCCATAAAGTGTGGCAGCGCTCATTTTCTCAAACAGCAAGCAGCCTTTCAATTAGCAGCCAAACTGGAAGCGCCCATGAATATGCCCCGTCCAAAAATATTTATTAATTTTGGCTTAAAAATTGATTGGGTCCATTACCCGTACCAGTTGCCATGGGAAATTGACAAGCTGATTGCATAGACCAGTTCGTAATGAAGCAACTATTGAACAGCGTTGCCAAGCTACCACAGAGCATCACAAAAGACAATCAGACGTCTGATTGTGGCCAAAAGCTGACAAGGCCAACAACATGACCTTGTGGCCGATTCCAAACTGCTGCCAAATGGTTCTTCCTTCAGGCTTACTGCCTGAGCTCGGATCCGTTTGTCAATTTGTAATTTGATTTGCATAGCTTTTTGTGAACTCATAAGTTATGCATCAAGCTTGTCATTTCTTTTGCTGCAAATAAACTTCAATTTCTCGGCTAGATATAACAAATGACGAGTATCTCAATACGAATTCAAGAACTTTCCTTTGGAATAATTACTACCACTGCCAGCACGCCTGACGTACTTTAACAATCACCTGCATACTGCGTGTCCTGCATATGCCCCTATGTGTGGCCGGATTGCGTAATTGCGTAATAATAATTTTATTGCTGCGGCTGCGGTTGCATTATGACAAACTACATTTTACGCATAAAAGCCAATCCGTATTCAATATAACTACATCACTCCTAGTGATAATTTAATAAAAAATATACACTAGTTAACAAACTTAAACTTCTTTCTATTTTAAAATTTATAATAATATGAAATAAATATTGGAAAAATTGTAAAATGTACATTAAAATATATTGTCAATTTTGTGGCGTCTTTTTGATATAAAAAATACAATGCGTTTTTTATTGTAAAAACCTTCTGCCCTTAATCTGTTGTTCAGTATAACAGTTGGCTTCACTTAAAACATAATTCACTTAGCTTTTGAATTTTTTTTAGTCTAATTATTTTACTATTTGTTTATACCATGAATTTAACAAACAATAAAGACTTAACAAGTTAACAATTATTCTGATCAGACCTAACTTTGAATACATTTTATGTGGTAAAAACATAGCGTCACAAAAACACTTTTAAATTGCAAGTTCTGTTTATTTTATATTCTGACTTTCCGAATGAAAAGTCATCTCACGCTAAATGCTTTATTCCATGGGCATTGCACTTACTTTATTCCAAATTGCATCAATAATTGATTGACCTGTACCTGCAGCAATTTTATCGTGTTTGATAACGCAGACAAGTCTCCCCGGTGAGTGGGGTATTCGACAAGCCTTTGTCCCCCAATTTCATCCAAATAAAATAAGACTGCCATTCCATTGTAATCAATTCACCCACAACGGTCGATGGACGGACAATCGCCATTGCCAGACGGCACTTGGTTACTCTAAGTAAATTCCAGTTTTTACTCTCAGATAACTCAAATAAAATACATTCGATGAATTGACTCGCTAAACTAAATTCTGTCCTTTCAAGAGCTAAGGAATTAAAGGTAGCACAAATCATTTTGCAACATTTTTACAAATTTAAGGCAACATTTAAAAATAATGCTTTATGAATGCACAGCAGATTATAAAAATATTCATAAAAAACTTTTCTTTGAAATACATATCCCCGGGCAAGGATTAAATAAAAACCTTGCTTTTTGTTAAAAAGTGCGGCTGTATTTAATCCCTGCCAAAAGCAGTTCACGTATTTTCTCATTTACACACACTAGGCCAAAAAAACAAAAACACACATACATAAAATATTCACACAACATTAGTTACTTAAAATAATAAATAAGCTAAGGTAGTCCAGACTAGTCCAGATGACTACAATGTATAATCTACATGATTTTGGATAAAAAAAATTTATTTTGGCAAGATTTATTCGGTTTCGCATATTTATTATAATTTCATTTTTCTCTGTTCACCACCACAGGCAAACTAAATATTTAAGATGCATTAACTTTAGAATCTGAGAACCACCTTCAACCACATAAATCGCAAGTCTGCGAAGCTTGTTCTTGTTGCCTACGCTGGCTGGTCATAAAAAAATGTCATTAGCATGCCATGAATACAAATATATATATAAACCTAAAAAGCAAAAGCACCAGTGCCGGACCATGTAGATATAGGCGAGATTCTTGTAGCTTGTAAAAGTACATTAAATTTGTGAGTGACATATTTAAATTTTACTTACCAGATATTGGGTAGTTTATATATTAACTTACAAACATTTTTAAAAGCATCATAAAATCAAAGTGCAGAACATACATAAAAAAATGGACCAACTTGGAAATATTAGTCATATTTCTTATCTATTTCCTTTGCTTTATTTTTTTAAATATTTATTAAGTTTTAAATTGAAGCCTCTCCCAGGATATAGGACAGTACCTTAAAGAGTTCATGAAATATTGTATGTGAATTGAATTAATTCGTAATTATTAAATATGTGCTGACAAAGTTATTTCACTTAGTTGACTGCCATGTAATTCCAAAAACTTTACCTGTTGTTTTGCTGTCGCAAAAACTTTGCCCTTTCCGGGCGTTGCTCATACGCCTCGTGTTTTAGCCTTGTCAAAAGTTCTTGCATGCCAGCATTTTAATTGAACGCAAAAATAACTGGCACACCTCGAACATAAGCAACTTGTTGCTGTTGTTGTTCTTTCCCTTGGGACCTGTTTTTCGTCATTCTGGCCTGTGGATGCAGTCAACCCACTTTATTAGAACGTAAATTACTAAGTGACAAATCGCTTGTCTGCACATTTGTACTATGCTATGCCACTTGTTTGTTCTTCAAAGTGCCAACATGACAAGGTTGCCATGCAACAATAACAACAACAACTCACTCTATTACACACACACGAACTTACACACACACATTTGCACAGTATCCAACAGTATTAGAGAGCGTTTCAACACCCAACAATTGAGACGTGTGACCTGCCCGAGGCATCTATAAAGTGTCTCAGGCATTGGACATGGCTATGGAAAGGGATGACAAATGTCGAATATTGAAAACAATTACTTAATTGACATAGCTCACCAATCGGTTATTTGTGCCAATTGCATATTACAAACTTGCCATAGCATTTTTTATTAACCGTAGCTAAGTGTGGAAATTTAACACTCTGGAGAAACTAATATTTGAGATACACAGCTTAAAGAAAACTAAGAAAAAATTGAAAACTATATTTAAAAAAAATTATTTAAATTTGCTCCTTTTTTAACACTCAATATTTTATTTATATTTCTTTAATTTAAAAACACATTTTGTATTTCGCATTTAAATTAAGATACATATTTTAATGGGGTTTTATTAATAGCTGAATCAATTTTAATACTCTGCTGCGACGGCATCTTTTTATCCATTTACTTAACGATTCACATTAATTATTGAGATAAATAATTTCAATACATTTATATATGTATATTCATATAAATATGTGTGTCCATTGATTTATGATTTTCCATTCATTTGTATTTAAGTTTTGTTTGCAGCGACTTCAATTTAAAAATTTATATTTCGCATAATTATGCACAATTATTTATATATCTGTATATTTCCCATATTTGTTTGACACTTAATTTCCTTATTCTTGTTTAACATACAGTAATCATGATTATTTTAAACTTAAAAATAAAACTTAAAAAATATTTCAGGTTTTTCGTATTTATTTTTTTAAATATATCCAAACTTATGATAACATTTATCAATTTTTAAAACATCTAATTGAATATTTAGGTCATTTTGTCTGAGACTATTTACTTATGAGTCTTTCATAAAGAGTTTACTGCATATATTTACTTGACAATTGTATATTTTATTTCTTATTCTGCTAAAAACTTTGTTTTGCATTTAAATATTAGTTTTTTTTTTCGTTTTTCTCTTTTTTTGCATTTTAAAGTTTGTCTAAAGTTGAGTTTTTAAAATTAAACTTTAGAGTTAGACGTTCAAGTACATATAATTTTCTATATAACATTCAGTGCCTTTAATATTTTTATATAGTTATCCTATTATCCTCCTATTCTCATTCATTTGGCTTTTTTCGTTTAAAATTTCAAAATATTTGAATAAAATCTCAATATAGTTTTTTCTGTTTGTTCCTTTTGAATTTCAGCTGAAACCCCCGCTTTAATGAGAAATAATTTGCAATTTGAAATTGCATTCATTTTTACACCTGTTTGACCACACAGCTTATGCTTATGAGTATTATACTATTCATATTCATGTTCACATTCATATTCAGGTGAAGCACAAAAAAAAAACATTTAAAATGTCATCTTTTTTCTTGTTTATTTTACGTTTAATTTTTCGTTTACCAACTAACAGATATTACGTATACGCAGTGAAACTTTTTACATATAACAAACCAAAAGTACACAAATGTCGCTGACAGTTTTTTGAAAGCTTAATTTACAGGACTGCACTGCACATGCTTGAGTTGCTGGCAAATGGTTTGAGAGAATAATGGCATGTCATTCTTTAGCAACATCGCCTGACATAAACTTTCAAAACAGGGGCTCATGGTCAACAAAACTTTGAATACTTTTGGTTCTTTTCGCTTAATTTCTGGCTTTAGTTTGTTCTCTTTTTTGGCGTCATAACCAGCATTTGATACACTTTGCTGAAAGATGTTGTTATTCAAAATTCTTGAATTATTTCTTAAGCTTAAATCATTTCTACAGTCAAAACACATTACAAGCTTGTTAAGTAGCTTAACTATACATTTAAATTATTTTCTTTTGTTTCATAAACTAGTGTCATATTTATAAAGCCTTACATTAATAGAATATAACATTGATAATACACATCAAAAACGGACTAGCAAACTATTAAATGTTAATATTTTCTTTTGCATTGCTTTTCGCCTAATTGTAAGTGTTAATATATATATTTTTTTAAGTATTTGTGCGGTGGAGTTGATTAAAAAAAATACTGTTAAAAAATAAATAAATACCTTTTGTAAATAAACCAATAAAACCCGCAAAAATAGATGAATTTGTCACTCTCTACCGAAGTCGATTTAAAACCTCCAGTTAAATTTCAACTTCGTACAACTTCAAAATATTTGTCAATTCAGGAAAATTTAGCTCGTTCTCTTAAACTTGAGCTGTCAATCGGCTGAAACATATTTCGCTCGGCTTGTTGTGGCCTCCACAAATACCATCAATGTCAGCTTAGGCTTATTTTGTTTGGCTCACCATTGTTCACTTTTTCGCTGGGGGGGTTACTTTTTTTTTAAGTTGGGTAAATTATTTTCTTTGGGTTTTTAGCTTTGTTACTTTTGCTTTGCTGCTATTTACCTTTTGTTGTGGTTTTGTTTTCTTTTTGTTGTCAATGGTAAGCGAAATGTCTGCGTTGACATATTTCCGCGCAATTGAACCAAAAATTGGCACACGAAATTTAATTCTAACGCCAGCAAAGTGCAAAAAGTGTGTGACATTTATACGCAATATTCAATTTGAAATGGAAGTGACACATAGAGACGGCCTACAGAGTACGCCAGCTTTTAAATGGATTTCTTGACGGCCTACAAAGCTGTGTAAATATGCGAATGCAAAGCGGTAAAAAGAAAACATGTATAGAATTGGTTGTTAACGCCTTTGGGGCCGTTACGCGGCCTTTTTAGATGCGGGGCTCAGTCACACCCACTTAGAAATATATATATACACATATATTAACATAAGCACAGACACACTAACAAATTTGATATCAACGATTTGAGTAGCTGCATCAGCCAATTGCTTGGGGGCTCAGTTGTTTACCACTTGCCTTCCTTTTACATTCCTCCCTGGCCAGCCCAGCGCAGCAATTTTCGCATCGTTGTCACTTTATTTGGCATTTATCAGCACTTTTCGTGCCACACAGTTCGACTATACACGGCTAACAGCCACTCCTTCACGCCTCCACGCCCACACTCTACAAACTTGCACTTCCAGCTATGTAGTTTATGTCACATTCCCTGTCACTTTGTCGTCGCCGTCGACCTCCTCGTCCCTCCCGACAACCAGCAGCTGTGCCTAGAAATGCGTTTCGAAAATCTGCAAAAAAAATATATATGGAAAATACTTTAGAATATGGCAATTTTATGTATGATAGCTATAGGGGAAATAAATTAGTTTACATAAATTTTAGGAGTTCACGCACTTTTTATTTCAGTCTTTTAAAGGTACATACGGGATTGTTAAAGCAGCTTATGCCAATTTGTCTGGCAACTTATGACGCCAACTTGGCAGCGAGAAAAGCGCCTTAAAAGCAAAATGTTTAAATGTTGTTCTGACCAAATATCAAGTCGGGAGTAGGCAGCCAAGTGGTGCACATAATTTCTGACGTACATTGCGTGTCTGGCCTCAAGTTGATGGTCATGTCATGGCGTGTTAATCGCCACTGTCAAGGCTAAAAGGCAAATGAGCAATAACAAAAAAAAAAAAGAATATAATAATAATATCAGCAGACACGCCCACACTTGGCAACTAGCACCCGCTGGCTGCAATTAGCATTAGCCACTTGTTGCAGCTTATTCATGGCCACGCATTGCGGGCGCTCCTTTTCTATTTTAACTCGCTTTCATAATAAAATTGCATAACGGATATGCGACGTTGATAGTCAGCAGCCCAGTTTATTAAAAAAAGCAAAATGTAAATACGTTGAATCATTCATTCAAATAGTTTCACGACTATATATATCATGTTTTCTTATAAGCTGCAATTACACAAGTGAATTTTCCAAACAAATTTTATTTCTTTCATTTTAATCTCTTCAAAAACATCATGAAAATCCACCCATTGGGAAATTTCCGCTGTGTTTCCTATTTTTCATTATTAGTTTTTTTTTATTTATTTTTCAATTAAGTTCAAGTACACACAGGTATATATCCACAGTTTAATATCTGCGATGAGAGAATCTGCAAATACTACGCTTAATTTGTTTTTGTGCTTTGAATTTATATTAATTCGTTTCATTTTGATGATATTCTACCCTTGCAAACTACTTTTATATATTTGTTAGCCCTTGGCAAGCCCGGGGTATATTTTTGTTGTCATTCAATTAAAATTCATGAAAATGCTAAAAATAATAAGGAAAATTCCGGTGTGACATGTACGCAAACATAAACCTTTCAAAAAAATTTGATATTTATATCAATATTTATTTATTAATAATTTTAGATTTTATCATTTTGAAATTTGCATAAATGTTATATTGATCACAAATTGACATATTTATTGACTGTACTTTACTGGTTCAGTTTAATTGGTTGAATGAATAATTTATATTTAATATAAAATTAATTTATGGCGTCAAAATTGTTAGGTGTTGGAATCAACATTCATTTAAAATAGCCCAGTCCAGCATTTTAGCCAAAGTCTTTAATGACAGCTAACAACTAAAATTAAGACAGCCCAAAGACTCTGCCCACATTGGTGTTGATAATTGAAATGAAATTCTCTGGACAGCAACAACTACATATAAGAGAGAAACAGCGCTAAGACCCAAAACAAAGGTAAACTTTGCCTTGAGCCTTCAATGGTTCTCAGTCTTTTTGCCGCCTCGTACAAAGCGTGCAGAGAAAGAGGCCGGGGAACTGGATCCGGGCAACTACCTCTAATGCCACTTTATTAAGTATTCATTATTGTCAACTTGGATTGTGGGCTGCGGCGAGGTGAGCGGGGCCGAGTCGAGGGTGAAAATTGAGCAAGTTCTGTGTGAGTCAGTGTTAAATTGCTTTAAGGTTTGTTGTGGTCCGTCGTGGAGAACTACATCTGCCGGGCGGAACATTAAGTGCCAGCGGCACATTGATGTTTACGTAATTAATTTTAATTGCAGTACATTTCCCCATCTTGTTCCGGACGCCAAAAGTTTCCTTTTATTGTTTTGTTATTTTGTTTGCTCTTTTACAATTTTATTATGAGCCACATTTGTTTTGGTGTTTGCAGATGAAAAAGTTCTCTTTAGCAACGCAACAAAATCAATAATAACAGCAATAAAATATTGAGTTAGCCGCCGTATGGGGCGTATGCGCAATAAATAATTCATCGACGGTTAGATTCAAAAGAATCAAGGCGGAATGCAAAATACAGTTTAAGAATTGTTGAAAATAAAGTGACAACTAGAATATACCCCGTAATATATCTATAATCTAATCTATAATGAATAAGATTTATTTGTAAATACCTTATAAATTATACATTTTAATGACATTGAACCAATTTGTCAAAACAGTTAGAGAGCTCATCTAATTTTGCTTAACTGCGTATTTTGCCCTTAGTGGTCTTTAAGTTGTCTTAATTAGGGGCCGGCATAAACAATCTGACGGCCAAGGACCTTTGGGCTCCAAGGCACATGCCGACAAGACATGCACAACCTGAGGACGTGCCTGCGAATGTTCTTTTTAATGAATCGCATGCTAAATATAGTAAACAAGCGCAGTGCCAAAATTAGTGAGTTGGTAATTAGGCTGGCACACACACAAAGTAGGTAAATAAAAACGTGAGGCACTAAGATATATATAAACGTAAGGCTGACAGGCGTTAACGGTTGAAAGGAGTTGTTTTGGGGTAGAGTAGCGTTGACAGTCTGTTTACTTTGTGACATCATCTTTTTATGGTATTATCAAATTCCTAAATCCTGCTAAAGACACACTCTGTCATCATTTTTTATTTTTAAATTATGCGCACACAACAAAATAATTATAACAAGTGCCGGCAGAGGCATTTAAATATTAAGAATGCTAAGTACAGCAGAACAGGAAAACATGCAACACACAAATACACACACACACACACACCCATACACACTCACGCATAAGCAAACGTAAAGACAACGCAATAAAATTTAATGAGTGAAAAAATGTCACTTTAAATGCATGAAACCGGGCAGGATGTAGACAACGGGCTTAACCCCTCACCGGCGACGCCTCTGAAGGACAAAAGCGTAAACTGATGTATTTTTAATTGTTGCATATATTACAATAGATTTAAATTACATAGCGCCCATAAGGCAGCCAAAAAATTGTTGTGCCTGTGTGTGTGAATATCACCACCCACGCAAAGACCTAAGCCACATCCTCGAACATCCGGACAAGTTCATAAATGCGTGTGCACACTTATCTATATATATGTATATTTAAACACGTAACATAATTTTCGCAATATACAACTTTTTCAATAAAAGTTGTAATTTTATTGGAAATATATTATGCCATTATTTTTTATGCACTTTACTTTTTGTTCAAAGCGAATTGTTCATTATAGTGTAGACCCACTGTATTTACTTAAATGTACATTTTGGGCGTGCAAAAATTTGTTGTGCTTGTCAACAGAAAAACCAAACGAAAAAGGCTTCAACAGGCGCCACGCGCTCAAAGGACTCAACTTGAACTTTGAGGCAAAAAATTATTTCATATTGAATTTCAATTGCTTGTTAGCTTTATATAAAAACCGTATTATTTAGTATTTATGTGTGCTGGTGCCAGCTTCCAGCTGCTACACAATATCAACATCAACGAGATCCCTTGACAACAACCAGTTAAGCTAACAGCAACATTTGAAGCAAAGAAAGTATCACAATTTGAAGAGTAAGGTCAAAAATTTACGAAAAAACATTCGGAAAAAGTCCGAGATCTAAATAAGTAGAAGAGGATTCCAACATCGCATCTTTGGGCATTCCATTACATAATGAAAGCTGGCCCCTAATTTGGCTAGCGTGCCAAGAAAAATGATAAGCAATTTGCCCAGCCCAGCACAGGATCCTTTGTTAAATGTAGCGAGTAACTTGAACGGTGGAAACTACTCGTCCGAGTTGTTGTCCTTGTCGTCGCCATCGCCGTCGCATTCGCTAAAATATTTGTGCACATCAATTTCGTAGACCCCGAGTCGCTTATGCGTTCAAATTATGTGACATTATTCAAAATATTAACTTGAAATCGCACAAGGATAACAAGGACAAGGCGCTGATGGTTGACCTGGAGCAGTCGGTCCAATTTCAAGTGTCACTCGTCATTTCTGGCTGCGCCTCTTACATTTTAGACAAAATTAAATTCTCAATTTATATACGATTCTCTTGTAATATTTTCAGCTTGACGCTACTTTTGGGAATATTCTTCATATCCCCCGCGCCCCTGTCGTTGTACCCTGTACCCCACCTAGAGCCTGCGTGCGGTTTGTTTGAGAGTTTATAAAATTAATTTGCTTGCGGCATGCGCACAGTACGTATTAACATATATATAAATATATTTATATTATATATATGGACAGGACAAGGGACCGGCGGCATCCCGGCTCGTGCCTTAGAAAAATATACAGGGAATTTTAATTTTAATTCACTCACAGCGATTAAATAATGTATAAGTTTCGCATTCAGGGATTTTGCGGAGAGATTTGATTGATATGTCAAGCACCTAGTAGGGAAGGAAGGAACAGGAAGGCACAGCGACAAATCGAACACAAGGCAGCGGAAGTTGAGAAGTGGCAGCCCGATAGGCAATCGGCAGGCGCAAATAAAACATAATAATAATATTAATGTCAGCACTTGTCGGTAGAAAAATAATTCATGTTCTGAATTTTCAGGAAAAATATTTAGGAATTCCTAAACAAATTCACAATTCATTTAAAGTTATCGCCTGATGACTTTGCAACTTAAATTTCAACATAAATTCTAAACTGCAAAGTTTCGCTAAAAGTGTGTTAAGTTTTAAAGTTTTAGTTTGAGCCTTAGAAAAACAGCACGAGCTTTTGATGTTAATTATAAAAAAAATTAAATGCAAGAGGATATCATGTCAATCTTTTAGCATTAAGCGAGCATTTTAAAGATAGATTATCTTGACTTAATATCGTTAGGTGTACCATAATAATCAAATATTTTTATTGGAATCCTAACACTTGTTCGAGTTTTACTTCGATTTTATACACCTACATATAATCCAACATAAAAAGCAGCTTCAACCATACTCTGCATTGATGGTGTTTGTTACTTTGCTCAAAAAACAGCTCCCGCAAAATGAATGATTATTTCGCACTCATGTGTGGCTACACCGCATCTAAAAACCAAAATCCAGACCGGGTCTCCCTTGAGCCCTAATGACATGCAGGTCGTCTACATGTTGACGAGCTGTCGCTCGTAAAATAAAATAAAATAAAATCAAAAAAAAAAAAAAGAGAGAAATAAAATAACAGTATAGCATAGTTGTCAAGACCAGGGATGAGTCCTCGTCTGGCGCATATATCAATCGCAATTGAGCGATACATATTGCTGCGAGCTCTGATTAAAATAATGATAATGTGCAGCTCAGTTTTTGTCATCATTTCGTTGATTTGGTCCTGATTTTGATTACTTTTTTTTGTGCGCTCCCTTGTTCAGTTAATGTGATTGACTTTCGGCCAAGGAATAAAGCTGCTTTAATTACAACGAAAATGGATAGAAAAAAAACGCGGTAATGGCAAGTTTTTTGTTTCAGTTTTTGTGAAACTTGACAAAAAGTTTTGGTAAACCCATATTTAATATTATTAAGCAATTTTCTTGTGTTGTGTACTAAATTTTGAAATATAAATCAAGAGCACACAGGGTATCAACGAGTGGAAAACTCTCGACTCACGCATTCTTATTCTTTTTTATATTTTTGCAAAGTTTTTTTTTTGCTGTAATACCTTAAGGCACAGTTATGTGTGTACCTGGGCCATAAATTATGAGGCGTGTAGCTGCCAGTTTTTCCTTATTTTTTTGTGGACACGCCCATACAACTGGTCTACCTCAAAGAGAGCCCGCACAGCTGCGGTTCTGACACATTTATGGTAATATGTTTAACAGCTTTTGTAATGCTCTTTGCCAAGATTTTTGTGCCTTTCAACTACATTTTCGTTTTTCTGACTTATACGAAAGTTTTCAACTGGCATTTAGCAATGTAAAAGTTTTCACTACTTTTGCCATAGTTCCTTAAATTTTATATACCCTACATCTTAAGTGTTACGGGAAGTGTCTGCTTTTAATTATATTCTATAGGGCATGTCAGAGTCTAGCAAACTTGGACAAAATTTTCTGTATATCACTTTGTGGCGCATCAAAATTATGACCGCCATGTCGAGATGTCTTTGTTTATTTTTCCCATTCATATTTTGCGCTTTCTTTGCTGTACGCTCATAAATTAAGAAATGACGTTGAAAAAAAATAAACAGAGCAAGTTGTTGTTGTTGTTGCTGTCAGACAGCTTCTGAAGAACCTTACTTTAGCTAGGTAACTTTGACGTGCTCCAAAGTTCCGAACCTGAGCCGAGCCGAGCCGTTAGAGCACCACCCGCTGACAGGTGTTTCGTGCTCCTACACAATTATAACGCCTCGCTGCGTGGCCCTCAAGAAAATGTGGTGTGAGCCAAAAAGAAAACCACTCAGCGAAAAAATATGCAATCATTTTATGAAGGGAAAACTCCAAACATTTATGCTAGAGAATTAGATGTAAATTTATTTATTACAAAATGAGCCGGAATTTCAAGTTTGAGAAACTTCAACATTTATTTTAGAGTTTTTGTAACTTGAAATTCACGCTTATTTAAAAAACATATAAATTTACATAAAATAAAAAACATGCGTTTTAATGTTATATTTACTCTTTTTGCACGAGTTGTTGTGTTTTAAAAGGGGTTTTATGAATTTCATCACAAATTATAATTTTGCATTATGCTTTTCTCAATAATCGATTATACGCGGGTTTTTGTATGAGTGTGATTCCCTAAATTATACATATTTATATTTCATTCATTTTCATTTGAATTATTATAATTAATAAATTAAATAAAGTGAACAATTTTTTAATATTCTAATATTCTATTTATTCAATATTTTTTACATTAATCTAAAAATTCATTATATAATAATATAATATAAATCCTTTTTTTTCGAGTGTATGCGACTTGAAGCTACATGTGTTTACACTTTGTCTCTATGGGCTAGATGTTTTTCTGATTTCTTATGAACATTTCATTTTACATAATTATTTCAGCAACGCAATGACAATGCCGAATCCTTGAAGGAGTCTGCGACTCTGACTTAAAGTGGCAGACGGTCTTAAGTGTTCAGCCAGCTCGGATTGTGTTAACATTAAGTATACGCATTATGGTTGTATATGTAAAGATTTTGTTTGCCCCAAGACAAGACAAGCAGTTAAATTGGATTTGAGAAGGACTTATATAAAGGTAGCTTGAGTTTCACCAACGGTGTACAATATTTATACATGTTAAGTACTTAAGTACAACTCGAATTCAATAAGTTAGAAATAAAATAATTATTAAATTTTTTATGAAAATAGGAACCTATTAAAACAATTTAAAGCAAATTTCCGAAGGAAAATGCAATTAAAACAATTTTTGAAAGAATTTCAGAGCCAAATACTTTGCCAAGTAACCAAACAACTTTCAGCATGGGGAGTGGCATGTAACAGCTGAAGCAGACGCTGTGCCACTTTTGTATATTGCGCAAGCAATTATTAAAGGCGTTTTTCGATCCATTAAACTTGTAATTGTTAACTTGGCCGTTGCCTGTCACAAAACTAACCTTTGCTGGGCAAAGGCTGAAGAGTTGGCTTTTCAACTTTAATAACAGTCAAGCCGCAAGCATTTTTCTATGGCTCTTCTTCCTGACTTATTCTGCCCGAATCATTAAACACAAAATTTAATTAACTGTTAATAAAGTTGCTAATAAACGTGCCGCGACGACCTCCTCCCGTCCTCCCCGGCCCAAATGCCCGTTAAGTTGGCTCAATGCCTGCGGCTCATATTAAGTGGCGTTAAGCTCTGCTGTCAACACAAATGCAGACATTCGAATCAGCCAACTGGAGAACATGCCTCTCCCATATGCTGCCAAATCTGGCTACCCAGCTTTTCAATGCTTAGTGGTCTGTGGTGTGAAAAACGCGTGTGCCATAAATTATATATAAGCAGCAACTATTTATGCTGAGCCCCAGCCGACCTGGGCAATCTTTTACCAGGGCCCAGCACGTGTTGACCAATGTTTGCTGTCCACATCCGTTTTGACACACCTGTCGCTGACAGAGAGGGCACGTAGGGACCTCACACAAATATATAACTCACATCGACACTTCTTGCCACATTTAATTGGGCATAAACGCCGCTCGCTTTTATAGACATTTTCCATCAACAACAAAGGCAACTGCAATTGGCCATTAAACTTCGGCAGGCACACTGGCGCCTTGGTCCTAAAAGGACTTAATTTTAAGCAAATATTTTGTATGATATAATAAGCCAGCTTATTTTGAATTTTATTAATTTTAAAGCGATATTTCAGATTTACGCTTAAATAAATTTAACTGATTATTTACTATAAAAATATTAATTATTTTTCGCTTAAAACTGAAATGTTCCGATTCATCTTTACCGTTGAAAATCGGTTTTTCGCTTAGGCATCAAAATGATGTAAGCAATTAATGGCTATCCGCATGGTAACCAAAACAGATTTGGCTTAGCTATTTTGTTTACTTAACTTTGATATGCATCCCAGTGTGTATTGGCAGCCAAGCCAGATGAAAATTTCGCACTGCTATGAGCTACGTGCCTGGCATGGCAACGCTTTCAATTCGTTTTGGTTATGGTAACAATCGTCATAGGCAAATTTTGATGAGTGAGTTAAATGCTTGAAATGTTTGTTTGCATTGTATAGAGCCCCCCTCAGCTATAATAATCGCTAGCCTAGCCACATAAAACATTTATAAGAAAAGCTACCCAAATATATGGGGTTTCGTCGGAGTAGAAAACATATTCCCATATTTAATGTATTTTGGGAAAGTTTTTTATGATTTATTTATCATACCGTATTTTCTCTGGGTAACTGGGTTAACTTTAAGTCGAATAAAATTTATGACCATCAATTTTATTTTGATGTGCCCAAACTTGGGTTTTTTAGCGCCCAACCTCTTAACCTCTTGTGGTTAACATATTAGCCAAACAGTTGCCAAACAAGTTAAAGCTCATAAATTGTGTGTGTTTTTTACCAGGTGCACTGTCGTATTATTTATTATTTAATATTGGAACTGATCTTAGCTTAACTACAAATATGTGGGCAAAAAATGACTGATATGCCGATGTTAGCGGCAATAATTCATTGTCAGTACGTTGAGTATGGGCCCTGTCGCCTAATATTGACCACTTTAAATCCGTTTCATTGTTCGTTATCATTGTTATTTTTTCTCAGTTCCTTTTAATTGTTTGCTCAACACCTCGACTAGGTTCCTGGTGAAGAGAATTGCCATGGCCAGGAAGTGCTATTGTTGGCCGCTTTACTCGTTCGCCATACAACATAATAAAAGCTTGTTAACGTAATTGCTTAATTGGCAGAACAGTGGTCTAGAATGTCCGTCCATTTCTCCGTTCCGGCAAAAGTAACGCAAGTCTAATAAAAATGTTGTTTTCTCTGCCCTACACATTAGGCTGATTAGACACGGGCAGCAGGAATAAAAATAGAGCCATGTGGATATAAGTACCTTACACACATGCACACCCACACACACACATGCGGAGAGATGGAACGTGTTGAGTTTTACATTACAGAGCTGACTTTCAGCTTTGATAGAGTGTGAAAGTAAAACGGTAATTGCATTTTTATTTAATTATACCCTCGCGGAAACAGCATATTATAACTATGCAAACATGTATGATCTCTAATTTGCTAATTAAATAGCTTTACAATCGTTAGCACGTATATACACGAACACACACACACACACAACTCGCACACTAAAATCTATGCAACTGATAATGTCGAGCTCCAGTGCACAACTAATCTGTTCTAAAGCATTCAGGTTCTATTTATAGCCCAAGCACAAGAGCAATTGCGCATGTATGTGTGCATAAAGGGCTTATGCACAGTGCGCGTACATAGAACGGCCATTTGTGTGCGATCTTCGCTTACATTTTAGGAGAGTGCAATGAGCGTTCTCAACTGTTACGTATATGTTAACTAACATAGATGAGAGAGGAGCATTAGCGGCAAGTGTTAAAATTCTGTAAGCTAGCATAAATGTTATGTTACATTTCACAATTGTGAGTAAGGTTAATTCAAAGCAAACAAAACAATCCTTCTTCTTTAACATATTTTGTATTAATAATAGAGTAATCAACAGTTCCACATTCGATATGAAAATTTTTGCTATTAATCCAGTACATTGATTTGCCCTTTGATACCAATCAGTCGAGCAAAGGGCGCACTCCTGAACCTCTCAAACATCTGCTGCGCTATCGATTACAGCAACTGTTAAGCTGGATGTCCACTTGCCTCCCTGATTTCCTGCTGGCACATGAAGGACAACCGATTTCAATCGTCAATTAGACACTTGCCATTTGGCGCAAGAAACTTCATAAATCGCTTTTATTTCCTACAACTGCCAAACTGTCAGTCAAGTTGGCTTATGCACCAGCTGCCGTTCACATGAATCCGCTGGGCTAATACACATATTGATGTTCATGTTATAAAATAAATGCGTATCATTAATGTAGCTCGGCATTAGCTGCCCCCCTCCAATAGTCTGTAGTAAATGAAACACATGTTTCATGACACGTCAAAAGCGAATTTAAGAACTGCGAAGATTGCGCCAAAGACAAAAATAAAAGCACGGCAATCGTTTTTTTTTTATAGCCAAGCAAAAACGTTTTACTTTGACTGTAAGTAAGTACACATTGAATTCATGTTAAACTCTATGCGTGTGTGTGTGTGTGTACATAAATATGTTTGTGTATGTGATAAGCAGCCAAGGACCTCCTTATTGCAGCTATTAAGTCCACGCACAACTCACAAAGACAACAATAACGAGCGCTACACTTGCCTGCCTTAAAAGGGGTGTGGCATATTGTGTTTGATTTTTATACGCGACGATTCAGTGAGAGTTTAATCGAGCTCTTTAGATTTAACAGCGCACTCGTGCACTTTTAGTGTGATTGATTGGCATTGGAAATGCAATCGCTATTTTTACTCAAGATAAATTAAAGCCTTATATACGAATCGATAATCGAGGCAAAAAGCTCAAATCAAACTTTGACCTATATATTGTAAATTAATTTATTTTTAATAACATTAATAGTTGACATAGTGCGATATTAGACACTTTAAAGAGTATTCATTAATTTTAAACTTTACTTGACACAAACATTTCTGAGTATATTATTAAAGGCTTCGTCAGTTGCTTCTGGCATTTCATTCCAGCAACAATTACAAACTTTTTGCGGTTCAAATTCCAGACTGTTTGAAAATTGATTAAATAAATAAAACTGCCACAACTTTTTCAGCAAATAATGGGCCTCTGCTCACAGTTTTTGTGTGACAAGTTGGTCAGTGAACCTTATCAGGGGCAGCAGAAGCTGTGGCATTGTGTAACAGAAGAATTATGGCATTTTCAAACTAACAAACTAGCAACAAAACAGCAAAAAGCAAAAAAAAAAAATGATCGCTTGATATGCAATTGTAAAGTTAACGTTTATATAGTAAACGTGGCCAATACCCTACCGCGTGCAACGTGCACCATCGAGCTGACCAAGTTCTGGCCCATTTGCCATTTCCAGAAACCAGACAGCAAACAACAAAATACAATTTAGTTGTAAAAAGTTTCGCACTAACTCGCTAGCAAACTTGTTTACAGAGACAGCCACCTCGCTACCCAACTTTTTGCTTAAAGAAAAAGAAAAAAAACTCCCACAATAAGTGCAAACTTTTCTGACTTTGTCTGTGGGTCCGACAATTGCCGTTTGCAATTCCAGTTGCATTTCTCATGCATAATGCATCAAATGCGCTGGCGCCCGAGCAGGGACCATCAACTATATCACTTACCGTTCAGTCACCGCCGTGATTCTAGAGATGTACCTAAGTATGTAAAAGGGCGAGTGTGAGCAGAACTTTTTTTAGTTGTTACACTTATTCACCCCCCGACTGCCGTCTAACGGTAGCCGTGCATTCAACTTATTTACTGACACCACCCCCACCATAAACCAAGATGGCGGTCCACATGCCAGGGGGTAATTAGGCTCAACAGCATAGTGTGTGCAACTAACGACTGCGCTGAATAATTCATACATTAAAGGCCTCTCGGACATCTCTGAATAGCGCTCACATGTTTAGTTTGGTCTGCCTTCAAAGCCAACCGCAAACATGGCCAACATGTAAACAACAACAACACAGCTCAGTTTATGTATATGTGTATTTCTATATAATGAGCGAGTTGAAGAAGAAGAAGCTATACATAAACAAGCATTTATACTGAATTTAATCTTCTTTACTTAGGTCTCACAATACACAAGGCACTTTTCATCTAAATATGATTTCCAGATAATTTGTAGTGCCATCTCCAATTGTTTTCAATTCTGGCAATGCCACAAGTCGTTAAGCTGGCAGCGTAGCCAGATTGATGGATAAACACTTGAGTATTAATCTTAATGGTGTTCGAGAAAATTGAGAAATTTATAGAGTATAAACAGTCCATTCTCAATTATCTATGTATCTATATATAATCCAGTCTGGCAATATTTTATTTTGGTAATATTTTCAATTTGGTTTTTTTACTTAAACATTTTACGCTGACCTCTTAATATGCTCATCTTTTAATCAAACAGAAAATATGTGCGATATTTATAAATTTTATGACTGGCCATTTCGATTCGAGTGTGCAGCCTCTAGTTGAGACCCAGACAGATAGCCCATAATGTGCTACCCATAAACATTATAAATAAATAAGCTCAATGTAAATTATTCTGCGTCAAAGCTTTATGTTTATGGGGGAGTTTGCCTTATCGTTGCCACCGGCTGTTAACCATTTTGCAAGGCATTTATCTGGCTGCTACAGTTGGTAATTTGTATACATATATTATGATTATGCTGTAGATGTTGCTCGACTTGTTGTTTATGGTAAGCAGCATGTTGTGCACAACACCTGACCAAAAGGGTCGGCACGTTTTTCATATTTCCGTAATCCATTTGAAGTATTTTGCAAGAAGTCTACTTTTAGCTTAGACTTTGACTTGAAGCGAAGCTTAAGGATAAGCAAAATAATAACACAATAAATTGTATGCACAATATTTAAAGCTTCTTAACTTTTTGTAAATATAAATAGTTCAGTTAGTTATGCATATAACATAAATCAGAAAATGTAAAATTATGTTTGTATATATTCATATTTATTATTAAATCTTAAAGAAACCCTATCTTTTTGTTTTTTTCATCAAAATTCTCAATACATTTTGTTAGCTTTTATTGCCATTTCACAAACATAGCTGGACAAGATTTGTGCAGTTACTTTTCGCACTCACTGTTGATTTACCTCCCACAGTTGGATGCGTATATATTCCCACACCATGCCAACTGCCATCGTCGACTGCACTGAGTAAGAGCTCCAAAAATGAAATTTGCCAGCACAAAAAGCATAAGACACTCAATCCAGATGTTGTTATACTTTTCTTTGGCCCTGATACACTTCCTTGTAACACCAACCCCTTTCCCCTCTATCTTTATGCTACTGCGATTTTCAGAAAAATCATGCAGGTTGCTAGCTCAGTTCTAATGGGCTGCGCTTTGTCAGAAAATAGATTGCATCATCAAAATATTTCTTTTTCAATTTTTCTTTTTTTTTGCCCTTGTGGTAAGCAATTTTTCCATGATGCCATCGTATGATGAGCTGGCAAAAAAATTTGACATTTCTCTAAAAGTATTTTTTATGGCATGTGTGAAATTGATTTTGAGCGACATTTATCTATGAAGTGCATTAGCAATAACCGCATTTAAACATTTTGCATGTCATGTGATTAATATTGAATATTTAAGATGTTGCCAAGAATATCAAGTATATTGTTGGGTCAAACCAAAGACAATATAAATAAATAAATAATAAATAAATAAAATATAAAGTATTTACATTGTCTTTGGTCAAACTAGTCTGAATAAAACAGATCTTGCTTTTAACATATTAACTATCGATTATGTTAAAAAAAACGCTGCTTTTATCGATATTCTTTAAACGAACCAGTTCAAGTTCGAATTTTCAAAAACTATGACGCTAAGATTTTAAACTTGTACAGACCTGATCTCTCATGTATCGTATAAAAAAGCTTTATGCAACAAACATATATATTATTATTATTATTGTTATTAGTATTTATATATATTTATAACCATGTGGAGCTTACCCTGCCTCAGTTGCCTGGCCTAGTGGCATCTCCTCCAGCGCCAACGACAACCACGCCCAATTCAGACAGTTCAGCCGAGTTTCGGCGCTGGCTTTCGCTTGTTTCCATTGTGCTGATGCCTGTCGTATTGTCGGAGCTGACAAACGGCGTCTCGGTGAAGCGCACCTCCACCGTCTGCTCATCGCCGGAGTCAATGTAATCGGCATCGTCGTCCGTCCGGCGGCGCACGCGTCTTGTCAGCTCCACTTGCTGCTGATTCTGCTGCGGCTGCTGTTGCTGCTGCTGGGGCTGGCAAGCGTGCAGGAGGGCAGCGTTGATGCCACGCCCACTGAGTATGGGGGAGACGGCACCGTTGCCATTGCCGTAGGTGGGCTCCCGGGGTATTATGAGCAGCTTCTCCTTGGGCAGGCAGGTCTCCTGTGTGATGCCATTGTCGTCCTGATCATCGGCATCCAAACTACCTCCCGCGCCGCCCTCCCCATTGCCATGGTGCAGACGCGGTCCGCAGGTGTTGCGATCGCTGCGATTGTAGCCTCTGGTTATGTTGATGATGTTGTTGTTGGAGGGATTGAAGCAGGGCAGGACATGCTTGAACTCCTTGCGAAAGTTCTCGTTCAGCCAGGCGTACAAAAACGGATTGTAGCAGGTGGAGCTCATGGCGATGGAGTGTGCCACAAAGAAGAAGAGCATGTAGAGACGCCACTCGTTCGACTTGTCATCGAAATCATCAAAGATGTTCACCAAATTGATGGGCAGCCAACTGAGCCCGAAGACAGCCACCATCGCGATCAGCATGCGATTCGTGCGCTTCTTGCGATCCCGATCCGCCTCCTCGCGCCGCGACGACTTCGAGCCCGGCTTGGCCCTGGCCCGCTGATTCAACTTAACGGAGATCCACACATAGCAAATGGATATGATGAAGAACGGCAGCACAAACTGCAACGTCGTCGTTATGGCACCGAACACCTTGCGATAATGCTCCGACGGCCAGTTCTCCTCACAGACAGTGACGCCCTCGGACATGACCTGCATGTACGCCTGTGCAGCCGATGTGGCATCGGGCGTGGCATACACATAGCTGGCGTTCACCCGGCTCGTCTCGTTGGCGCTGTCCATCACCTCGTTGGTCATCTTCATGTACATGCCATAGGGCAATGTGGCCAGCAATGCGATCACCCAAATGCTGACAATGATGCCAATGCATGTGGACAGTTTCATGCGCGGATGGAACGGATAAATGATCACAAAATACCGATCAATTGCAATGGATGTCAACGTCAGCGTCGAGATATAGATGCTGCAGCCCTGGGCAAAGGACACCATGTGACAGAGCGTACGCCCAAACGCCCAGCGTCCCATAAACGTGTAGAGCGGCGTAAACGGCACGGCGAGCACACAGAGTAAAATGTCCGAGAGTGCCAGATTGGTGATGAAGATATTGGTTACCGTTTGCATGGCGCGATTCCGTAGCACCACATAACAGACCAGCACATTGCCAAACACGCCCAGGACAAACACCGTGGTATAGAGCACATAGAAAAAGATCTGCACGAACTGATTATGTATTATGCCCGATTTATCAGCGTCGGCGGCATCAGCATTCGCATCGCCGGACAGGCTGTCTGGCTGTGTGCTGGTGCTGATGCTGATGCTGGTGCTGCTGCCGGGCGTTGGAATTGTTGTGGTGCTGCTGCTGCTCCAATTCACGCCCAGCACATGGGGCAGCTGGGTGCTCACCGAGAGCAGCCAAGCGTTAACCGTCTCGTTGCTTACATTGGCCATGCTTAAAGACTTTGTTTGGATACCTAATGAGTCGCCTGCGCGTCGGAGATTGAGATTGAGTTGGAGGAAAGAGCTGAGTAGCTTGAGATGTTGCTGTTGTTGTTGTTTATTCGTGTCCGGTTTGACCGGAAGTGCGCCACTTAAGCAGCCATTTCCGTCGTCTGGACCCAGTCACGGTTCAAGTTTATTTTTAATGTTTCACTTCTATTCAAAAAGTTTCCTCTCATATTTGGCTCATTGTTAATTGCTTGGACACTATAAAAAAGAAATAGAAAGAATATTATGAAAAATCAGAGAAGACAACTTGCATTAGAATTAAATAAATGAAAAAGTTTTCAGACAGAAATTACTTCTTAGCTGAAGCATTTGAAACTAACTTTGCTCTCTCTTTTTCAGTCCCGCTGAACGTTGAGCTTTGCTTTGACTTTGTCCCAATGGATTAAGTTGATGCCTTGACTGGCATTTATTCTGTCTTGCTATATCCGTCTATCTATCGCTAGGGGCAACACGGGGTCGTCTTTATTAAAAACAATGTGGCAGTAAAATGCACCAAAGCGGAAGTGAAAGTGCCGCATTAGATTCAAGTTTATATTGTCTAGGGACAGTTTATCTAACTACAGTTCAAAAGGTCACTGTGATAACGTCTGAACAAATCTTTTCGTTCTATTCAACACTTTGACTGCTCATTCAGATAAAATGATACTATTCCGATTTATATATACGATAGTTGAGTACAAATAGAAATTGTGTTTACACATCAATTTATTTGTGTGTGATTTGTTCAGAAAATTGCAACCAAGAGTAAATAAAAATAACCGAATGATTAGAATTTGATTATTTATTTTAAAATTTGATTTGATAACAAACATTTTTATAGAATTTAAGAAAACTAAATTCATCATAAGACCTTTGTTTAAATTTAATTGAATTTACCTAATATATTTTACAATGAAATGACCTACGTTGTTAATTTTATATTTCAGTGTAAAGACAAACCCGCATTTTAGACCCTTGATGACGTCCTTTGCCAATACTATTTTCTTCTGTGCTGGTTGAGAATTAAAACAGTAGATATTTGTCCCATTTCCAAGTAAAAGAAACAATTAATTTTTTTGTTTTTTGTGTTTAAAGGCAATTTAGAATTTCCAAGAAAGTGGTAATTTGATATGGTTTTAATGAAAACTGAAATTAATTTTTTGTTTTCAATGAAAGCTCTCGAAAGTTACGTAACTAGGCGATGCCTTATTGAAATCCAGGACTAGCTGCATAGAGAAAGCTGCCAGCACGTATTTCATGTAAGTGCAAATTTAATTTAATTTCGTTAACGAGTTTCTGCCAAAAATTGTGCAATGTGCAGCTGCAACAGCAATTAAATTAACTTAAGCCGAATGCAAAGCCCACACTCAAAAGTAAATCTTGCAGCCAATTTGGGCAGCTGCCTTTGTGAGGCTCGTGATGCGATTTACGCTCTAGATTCAAATAGAATTCACATGAAATTATTACCGCACACTTTCTTAAGCCGAAACTAATTTGTGTGGAAAACTTTTACAAATTGTGTTTAACTCAAAAGTTGCTTCCATAATATTGTAAAGCGCACAAAGTAAACAATTTATCTACAAAATCCCAAGTCCATCACTAACAAGATGATAGAATGTCAAATATTTTGTTTTATGCCGCTAGGCAGGAAAAATATAAGAATTTTGATAAATTAATAGGCGGAAGTGTGCGAAACGTTTGCCCGGAAACCAGGCTAGAGGCGCAGGTTGGCAACAAAAACGGCCACAGGGCGGCCGTTGAACGAAACGAACTGCGACAGCCGGATATTGTGTAAAAAATGGCAGTTAAGAATTTTATATTAACGCATTTGCCCGCAGACAGGCAAACGGCCGGGGAGGCCACAACAAAGGCGGTAACTACTCAAGCCATAAACATCATCTAAATCATTATCAAGCATCATTATCATCATCCAGTTTATCCTTCGGTTCATGCGCTACATTATTATTACAAAACAAAGCAGCCAGGCACAAAGCAGCTCGAGTGTGTCATCCTGTCTTGCCTGTCTGCCTGCCCACCACCGTGGGGCACCGAATGCTGCGCCACTTGGTAATTTTAATTTTGATGCATTTGTCACCATTTTTTCGGAGCGATTTATTTTATAGCTGGGCGCGATGTAATGAAACAAGACGTTCGCTGCACGGCCAACCGTTCACTTTAATGGGATTTTCTTTTGTTGTTTATATAGGTGAACACGCCCTCAAATTTTGGGCATCTGCTGCTTCTTCCTCGTTTATATAGCTACAACATATATTGCCTACTTATTGGCGCACGTCAAATGTTTTATGTTTTTTTTTTTTTTTCCTCACGTTTCAAAATGGTATACATGACCTTTTATTTTCCATACAGTCATTTAGTTAATTTTCTTCTGTATTCACTACATTCCCTTTCTTTTATGCCCTTTATACTTTGCTTTGTTGCCAAACTTTGCGTAATTAATAATTGGAAAGATAATTATCGATTTTTGATGGTTTGACAAAGCTTACGCAAAAAACTTGAACATGTTTGATTTAATTAAAAGCATTTCGGAGTATTTAAGTGTTATTTTTTACAATTCTATTTTATTAACTTTATTCCATTTGCAAGAGAACGATGCTTGCGTGTGGTACTCATGACTGTTTGGTTACATCTAGCCATAAAAGTTTAGCCACAACCAAAAAAAAAACAAACCCTTAACTACGTTTTAAGCACAACCAGTCGAGGCAACTATGCCATTAACTTGCCCATAAATTCCACTAATGAGGCTGGAAGCGCCCATTCCCAACTTTCTGCTCTTGCGAATGATCAATGTTCAGCTGGCTGATGATGACGATGATGATAATGATGGCCAGCACACGCCTCTTAGCATTTTCTACTAATTAACTTGGCTATTTTTATGATAATCAATTACAAAGTTTTTCAGAGTAACTTTTGTGATAGTTTGCTTTAAGGCAAACTTTTGCCACGCTTCAAAGAAATTACTCATGCGGCTGATGGATACAAACAGACAAACAGACGGACAGATAGGCGGACAGATGGACAGAAGTACAAACAAAAAGATAGACAGTTGAGAGACTAAAATGTTAACATGTGTTGAATGTTAGCGTCATGGACTTGAATCGACTTGAATCGAAAATTTAATTAAAATGCGCAACAGCAACCACTTAAAATTGTTGCCCATCGCTCGCGATTGAAATTTCGAACATTATTCATAAGCAAGAATATATCTATTCATATGCATTTATTCAGTATATAAGCATATACTTGAATATATAATGTGAGAACTGTGGCGCACTTATTTATTTTTTGATTAATGTGCTCAACAACTAATTAGAGAATTTGTATCCATTTAAGTGCACAATGCACTCGCAACGGGGCCAAGCCGTTTAACATTTGTGTGACTCAGTATTTGCATTTAATTTTTATGATACGAAATTCCAAATCATTCAAACAATAAATATATTGTGAATAAAAACGAAACAGCGAATCGAAGATACTCTATATATACTTTACTTTTCAAAAATTAAAAGCACTTGATCAAAAATATTAAGAGGAAAAAATTAAATTAAAATTAATACCAATATAATAATAATAATTTCAATACCAAAATTCACATACCCTTACCAGATACCAACAACTTGTCAATGTTAAAGCGATTTGAGCCCGGGGATCTCTTACTTTGTGATAAATGTCGTGCCCACTGTTTGGCCTTTGGGCCATTGGGCTAAGCCCATTACTGACTATATGGACGAACGATAAGCGGCAGCACATAAAGATAACACTGAAATCAAACTAAATGGCTAAAATTGGCAAACAACAGCAGACAGCAACAGGAAATCCATGCGCTGATAACAAGAAACAAAAAACAAAAAAAGAAAAAACAGAAAGCAACGACAAAAAATAGAATACGCGTATAAAAATCGCAGTTAAACATTATTAACACAATCTGTGTTGCGGGCGGGCGGGTAGGCCCTTTTAGCCATTAATAAGATTGTTTTTGCATGAATTTACGGCCAGGAGCATGCTATTGACTGACCCGAATACCCAGCCCACTTCTGCCCGCTCCACCCGCACGCGACTAGCAAACACAAAAAAAAACTGTGTTGAGCCAAAAGTAAACAAGGCAAAAATCCAGCTATGTGCTCTGCTTTACTCCGTTGTTTTATGTATATAGTTATTTATTATTTTTATTTTTTTCTGTCTGTCTGTTCTATTCGAAAATTGAAATGTTTGCCAACACCGGAGCGGTCCGAGCTCTCGAGTCTCAAAGCAAATTTCATACAAATTACACGGCTACTTTTGGCTAAGATTCAACGAAGCATTCAGCCGAGCGGTAGCCAGGGAACTCGATTTAATTCAGGCAAATATGTAGAAGCAGCAAACCAAAACTTGCCCCACAATTGACTATATTCTATTCATATTGTGGTTGCTGCTGATGTTGCTGTTGTTGCGGACTTTTACCATAGACTTATATCCTTAAAATAGCATTTGTATACGGAAAGCAATTGCGGTTACTTGACACTGCGAGTAGCCAGGCAATTATAAGCCATCACATTGTGTTGACTTTTTGTGGCAGCTAAAAAGCATTTTATTCAATATTTTATTGAAATTATTTTGTATACAATTTCTTCTTTCCCAAGCCAACAAATATTATTTCGTCGGCATCACAATAAGAAATCAAGTTAAAAAGCAAATTGAATATATGGTAATTACGCCAGTAAGAAACAAGATATGGCGGCGTTAAATAAATTCTTTGTATTTTAGAAATTTTAAATTGATTTAAGCTACTTTCAAGGTAGTTTATTTTTTTAAGTTTAAACGACTTGTTCGAGTATACACTTATTTTTTAAGTTTTCTAATTTCTAAGATCAATTTCAGTTCTAAGAAAAATACATCCCGCTGAAATATTTATTTATTTTTTTATAATGCAATTTTATAGTGTATATAAGCTCTGAATTCATACGCAGGACAAATGTCTTATAATTTATTTTGGTTTTTTTTCAATATTTCTCAAGGGGCGAAAATTCTGTAATTTATGTTCATCTGTTTGTAGCTCAGAGCTGGCTATAAATAACTTTCTAGTCGACTTATAAATTAATACTTTTTCTTTCTTATATTCCTTTTAAATTGTAAAATTTTTTTTTTTTTATTAAATAAAAAAAGAGTCAGTTTAAAGCATGCAGGACATGTACTGAGCGAGCGCAAAACTTTAACTGGCAAATAGTAGTTTTGGGCTAAATGCTTCATAACTTGACATAAGCTTTCTAACTATCTAACTGTCTGCCTGCAGGCGATGCAATTCGCCGCACAACTAAGCAAAAAAACCCAAAAAACACAAAAACTATTGAGAATTACTCGTTTATTCATATGTGGGTATGCACTGAGAGTTTATATGGCCTCGTCAAGCAGTAATAACCAAAACGCAAGCCATGGTTAAAACCAAATGCCAAGGACACGATGGCAGTGCTGAACTTTGAGTGTCATATATGCCCGGCATAAGGCCAGCGGGGTGGATCCCCGGGGTGTACGTGCATAAAAATGAGTAATTTTCCAAATGGCAGCTGGCCTGCCTAACGAGGAGACTTGACAGGTCTGCTTGGCCACGTGTGTATACGTATTTATCTACATCTGTCTGTCTACAGGTTTATCTGTCAGTCAGACGCTAGACCGCTTTAATTCTTCGGAAACAACAATTAAATTTTACAGTGGTTGAAAAGCCGTTTACAAGTTGTTTCCTGTAATAAATTGGGTTTGCTGGCAAATAAATGTCGAAAAGTTGGGTATTAAAGTTGTTGTCAATTTAATTTTAATAAATGAGGATATTTGATTTTATGTCACTTAAAGTTATATTACTTATTATAGTACTGATATTTGGTATAAAATGTTATACAGTGGACCCTCGTCAAAAATTGTTTTGCATACTAATTGGACATTAAAAATTACTCCAAGAAGACAAAGAAACTGAATAGATTACTTTATGGATTGTAGGATCTCTTATGAAAAAAGTCACCAGAGTTCAAGAACGCTTAAGATATTTTTTAATCTACCAATCTTATATGTTAAAGCCGTCCTTTTAAGTCCTTTATCTGTTTGGATTTGTGCCTTTCCATTGTTTATATTGCACACTTGCTTAGGCGTTTAACCTTTTCAGCTGGCACTGGCAATATGAGCAACCAAACCAAAGGACCTTCCTGTCCGGCCATTCAAGCGATTTTCCCTTGTCTTTTGACGCTATTTGTTTGCACAACCTTTTGCCGTCGCACGTACCCGCCCCAGAACACACGCGGTGCATGGCACATGGCACTTGGCATCGGGCTAAAACCAATATTAATACAACTAAAAGTTTGCACGGTCCCTTCGACAACTTGGGCACACGCAAATAAAAATCAATGAATATTATTGCAAAAATTGTCGTATGCGTGCGTTTATATTTTGTCGGCCAACCTTTGTAAGCCATGTTGGCTTTCAGCAAATCATAAGTTGCATACGACAAGGCGCACTTCAAGGGCTGCGACTGCACTTTGGCCCAAAGACGTTTGGTTCAAGTGCCAGTGACCATTATTAATTGAGCATTTGGTGCAGCGACAAAGTCGCCTTGTCAGCCATTGCAACTATTTTGCGGTTAAGCAGAAGACAATGGCTTCCATAAATTTTCTGCACACCCAAACACACACACACACACACACAGTCACAGACTCGTGCAAGGGTTTGTTGTACTCAGTTGAACCTTTTTCATTGTTGTTGTCTTATCAAAAGGCTGTGCACTGCGAAAATGCCTTCACTTGCCACAAAAGATAACCAGGGATCCCAACATAATGTTGGGCCATTTGCGATAGTTGGGCATTGAAGCGTTGAGCGTTGAATGGCATCAGTTACGCTTAGGTCGTGGTCATTTAAAAGTCTTTGTGCCGGGCTCTGGGTCGGAACAGCTCCCTGATGAAGCAACTCTTGCTGAGAGCCAACATTAAAAAGTTTCATTTTTCTGGGCAACTTGGTCATTGTAGCTATGACAGCTATGACGAGCGTTATTTTATAAGCTCATTATAAATGCTTTAATTAAAATTCCACTGAATCGACTCAGTTAGCATTTGCTCATTTATAAAACTAAAGTGCAAGCTGCCCCGATGGATACACGCACACCATATATTTTAACTATATAATGCAACATAAACATTATCTCGGGGTGTCCTTCCGGCTGAGGCTATGCAAATTAATGAGCATCTAACTTCCTTTTGACGTAATGTAGACAAAATGTTGTAAATGGCGTTTTAATCAGCCAGCGCGCCAAGCCAACAAGTAAAATTAATTAAATGCTCACTTCCAGCCACGGTCGAGCCCATCAAGCAACCCACCAAAGCGAGAGCCAAAAGCAGATCCAGTCACATCAGCTGCTAACGAAACACACCCACTCAGTTGCTTTCTCTCTCTTTTCAGCATGAAGCCGTCTCTCTCTCTCTCCCTCCCTTGGCGCACATCAGAGCTCAGAGTTGGCTGCTGTCCTCGCTGCGCTCATCAATTTTTGCATTTTAATGATATTTGAACCGCGATGCGACCGCAGACCAGAACGACGATATCGACATAGCCAACGCGCTCGCTGATTATGATGGGCATCCATCCGCTCATGACTAAAATCCTTCTATCTTAACTGACGATATTACACCGAAATCAAAATGCACTTTTTTTAAAATTGTAGAAAAAGATTTTAGATTAATATAGATTTTATTATTCTAGAATATGAGTGAAGCTTAAAAAGATTTATAGAACAATTGAGACTCTAATTCTAATAATTTTAATTTTTATCTACATATTTGTGTACAATTGTAACTTATTTAAATTTAATTTTAAATTGCATTTTTTTATTTCAGGTTCAAAAATTAACTACATGATTTTTTATGTTTCATAATGCTTCGGCCAGTCTAGTTGAACCTCTATTCGCTGTGCAAAAAAAAAGGGTATTTGAAGTATCTCAACATAAACTTTCACAAATTTTTGAACGCAGCTCGAATTTAACCGTCGTGGTTTGGTTTCCATTTTGGTGGTGTACAACCTTTGACCATAGACCCGCTGTGAACTTCTCGTTTAATTGAAATATAATTAATTTTCGGTGTGCATTTGGTTCTTTGGCCGGGCAGCTCAATTCCCCAACGCAGTGCGTAAATTATTAAACAAAGCGACTTTCGAACAACAACAACAGCAAAATCATAATCCTCTAGACGGGCTGGAATCGGTTGCAAGGTAATACTTATAGTGGATAGTAAATTGAAAACGCATAGCCTCGCCCAATGCTCATTCTGTATGAAAGCGAGCAACTGTAAGAAGCTGATCCCTTGAGAAATTTTGTATTCCTAGAACAGAGCTGTCCGGGACTTGGTTTTCTGTGGTCATAGTGCCTCTGACGGACTGACTGTTGATGCCACAAGCGAGTAGATTAAATTGTGGCAGCTGTTGGCTGCGTAACAGCCACTAAGGTTGCCCTTGAAAAAAGCAATCGTTTTATTGCCAGCGCAGATTGGCCATAAAAATGTCACCTGTGACTTGCGGCGGACTGCAAGAAATCAAATGAATTCAAGCAGCTACCACGCAGCAATCCCGCTGCCATCCCCTTGGCCCACTAACCTCTTTCGCCCACGAACTGCCCAGAAAACGCACACAAATACATTTTGCTATGCATAATTTATGCAAAACTTACAAAGCCGTAAAAAGACGCAATAAAAACAAGGCTAAGACCAGAAATGGTCTGTGATATACGCCCTGTGTGTACCCTACAAAGTATACAATATATATACTTTTTACCTATTAAAGCAGGCATTGTTTATCAGTGTTTTGTTATTGGTCTTACAGGGTATTGAGTTAAACGCAGCATGAAATGTTTTGCACAAATTATCACTGTCAATGCATTGCACGTCCGCAGCTGGTAAACAGCTTTCATTTAAAGTCCCCGCCGCCGACAGGTAGCTTGTTTGATTTAAATGCAAATATACATCAGGTAACATCAGCTGTGGGAGTTTCTTTGGGCATTTCAAGACAATTCGCCTTTGCGTTAAGCCATGAAGACAACTTCGACGTCAATGTCAACGTCAACATTTGTCTTCGTCTTCGTTTTGTGGCTTTCTACGAAATTCGCTGCTATCAACGAGCTTTTCCCATTTTCTAGCTTCACGTTGATATGCAAATTGAAATGCGTTTTTGCATTACTCTAACGGTTTGACACCCCATTCCCTTCCCTTGCCTTCCCATGTTCCTGGCCGCAAACTGGTCACAAATTTATCGATTTTCGTTTTCAATTGGCCCAACTTCAATTCAATGATCGTCAGCAATTCGATTGTAACTTTGTTAATAGTTTGAATATCATGGTATTGGGCATTTTATTGTTGAGTGTCTGCTGTA
This sequence comes from Drosophila micromelanica, assembly GCA_004143825.1. NCBI lineage: Eukaryota > Metazoa > Arthropoda > Insecta > Diptera > Drosophilidae > Drosophila > Drosophila micromelanica. The sequence goes on from SCDY01000280.1 coordinate 51,823, forward strand.
TTCCATTTTACTGATTTTTAAGTTACCATCTACCTGAAATTTAAGACTATAAAATTGTGCTTAAACCGAATTTTATTGAAAATGTAAACTTTTTTGTGTATCTGCTAAAAAATAACAATTACCATTACCAAATAATTGTTTAAGAACTTATTTGGTAATATATCAGTTAAAGTTTCTTTTAAAAATGTGTCATTATTATTACAAAACCACATAAGAAACGACAATGTTTTAATACATCTTAAAACTTGTCGCTAAATTAAAAGTTTTTTAAATATTCTACGTAAAATTCTGAATGTAAAGCAAGTGCAAGATTTACTGTTAAAATATTACAAATTGCAGACACAAAATTATAGATTATGTGATAATCATTGAATTAAATTTATAACTAATATTGCGTAAATGCAGTCCCTAGCTGGTCACATGTTCATTGTTGGATACTTTATAATGGATTTTAGAACAAAGCACATGTGAGCCCAGTGGGACTATTTCAACAAAACGTTGCGCATTTGGGCATTAAGTTGTAGGGTGTATTGCATAAGATTCAAACAAAGACAAAGTAATCAAAGCATCTGCGTGTATGTGTGTATAAATATGCAAATGTACAATTGATGACATAGTACATCACTGTCAGATGAGACCAATTAAAATCAATAGTTGACATAACAATCAAACATATTGATGACAATTCAATTGTATCTTAACTTGCAAATTTGACACGGTGTCAACTGCTGCATAAACAGTTGTCTCGACAATTCTCGAGCATACTCATTAAAATTGGCATTTGCATATTTAATTAAGGCACAGTCACGGGCTCTCTTCCGTGCCGTAAAACCCAGCAAACAATATAAAAACGTTCACATTTCTTTCGCATTTCTTTTGTTTGCCCGACCGAAGTGCATTTGACTTTTTACAACTGGGGAGTGAATATTTGTGTGTTGTTTTTTGTTTTTTGTTTCGTTTATTTATTTGAAATTCTTTCCTTCTTTCTAAGTTGTTTGTTGTCTCACAAAAGAAGCAGCAGAAATAAAAGTTGTAGTCTTGTTGGGACCGTTTTGAGTACAAATAAAACTTTTTTTCCTTATGGGTTAGCCGAAAAGTTGGCTGGAAATTGAATTTGTGAGTTGTAATGAATACGCTCTGTGTTCGGGCATCCGAAATATGTCGAACTTATTAGCAAGTACACTTTTCTTTTGGAGTTTCAGTTCACAGTCGGGTTACCCACCTGATAACAATTGATTTAATTTTAAGCTTTAGCTTAAGTTGTTCTCTGTTTAACTTGCACTTCAAGCCTAAACCTGGCCCAGACAGTTTTAACAAAAGCGAAAGCCAAAAGTTTGTGCCAACCGACGCGTCACCCAAAATGTCAACAGAAACGGAACCGCAGTTGAACCGTAGTAGACCGTTACGTTGCAGACGCGCACTCGAGCACGCTCTGGTACTTGGTTGGATTTTGATTTGGTTTTGCCGGTCGCCTTTTGTTTTGCTGTCACACACGAAATCACGCGCGAGTGTTTTGAATTTTTGCCTAGGCAAATGCGGCGTATACGCAACGCGCCTATTATTCTGTTTATAAAGATAGATTCAAGATGTTTTGTACTTGATTTAGATATTTCACATTTGCCGCTTCGCGTCCAGCACCAACGAGGAAACACAAGCAACTGACGACAGCCTCGAACTCGGCCCTCGCTGCCTTCGTTTACGATTTCGGTTTTGTCATACGCCGTGTGTGACGACGACGGCGACTACGACTACGACAACGAAAACAACGTCACGACGCGTCGCTGCTGCAGAGATGTTCGCGGCAGCGTTCACAACGTTAACCAACAGGTTATCTGCTGATAAGCGCTCGAGTCCGACTCGAATTCGTTCAATGCTGTCGGCACAAACGATGCAATTTGCTATCACTAACCCGAAGTGATTTCACAGCTTCTCACTCAATTGCAGCGCAAAAACATCGCCGACGAAGTCGAGTGAAAACTGCTTAGCTGAAATTCCGAGTGAGTATTTTGCTGTTTTGAGCGGTTTCTTTTGTGAACTGAGTTGGTATTTTGTGCTTTTGTTTTTGTTCTTTTGAAATCGCCACATGCATTGTGTGACAAAACTATATTGTATTCAAATTTAAAAGCCAAAATAGTGACAAAATGCGGTTGAGCTTGAATTCATATGTTCAAAAATAAACAACAAAAACCAAAACAATTGTCATAAGCTCTTTCTTTCTTTCTTTTTATATAAAATTTGTTTAGTTAGTTTATTAAAATTTACTTAATATTATTCAAATTTAGTTTTGGCTTCTCCTTTTTCAAAAGGCTTTAAGTAAACAATTTATTTTAGACAGTAAACATTCTCTTGCATAAACTCTGCTATCCATTAGAAGAAAATTCAGTGGTTCGAGCTGAAGTGATTTGGCTAATCACATTTACAGCACAGAGCATCGGCTCGATTGTATTGTATGTACATATGCCTGTTTTATCCAATCTGCGCGATTAGCCTACTCACTTATTCATCTGCTACTTAACACATGCCTCATGCCGCAAGCGCCATTCCACGAGCTGCTTACTTAATTTTTGTTATCTCCTTGACGCGTTCCACAGGAAATCACAAGATGTCGGGGGGTATTGTCAGTAGTCCCAGGGCTGCGACTCTGTCAACTGATGCAGCTGCGATTTATTTATTAAGGCCTGACGACATACCGTTTCAGTCCCCCCCCCCCCCCTCCTGCTTTACTCCACTTTAGCTCCACTTTAGCTCGTTTTTAACTGCCGTGCGTATTCTCTCAGGCTTGACTCGGGTAGGTCTCTGGTAAGTGCGCACGTTTCCTCACTTCTGTGGCATTATGCTTCATACTTTTTAAGCACATGACATGACACATTTTATGCGTGGCAAAGTGAAGTGAATAGTGGCCGTCGCCGCACCGCTTCCTGCCGCTCCTGCACCTCACCATATCACCATAAACAAAGGCCGTTTGCTACCTGGGCTGTAACCAATTTCTCCTACTCCCCTGGCTCATCCTTAAAGCATCAAACAATTTTTGTACAATTTTCAAGCAGAGCTCGCTCCTGTGTATTTTTATTTACTCAGTAGGCATAACTTGGATTAATGTCAGTGTATGTGTTTGAGCGACATATGAGCAACCAAGGAGCCAACCAGACAGCTTCTGACTCTGTTGACATTGCAAAGTACATCCGCGTTGCGCATACGCCGCATATGCCTGGCAGGCAAGCTGCTGCTTTCCACAAAAACTCAGCAAAAAGTCTTTCATGGGTTATAAACCCCATGCTCAATCTGCAGACTAATTTACATGTGTTGCTGTTTATTTTCAACTATTTGCGCATTGTTTCAAGCCTTGTATTTTTCATATGTACATTGAAAAAAAAAATAGACATCTAAAAATTTTATGCAAGAAAATATTGTCTTACATTATATTAGATTTGTTTAACAAATATTCTTAGAAGCAGCAGCGGAAAAATTTGTGCTAACCTGTGATATAATAAAATATTCAAAAACATAAAATATACAAAAAGCTCACAAATTCTTTAGAAAAATCTGTTTTAATGTTGTCTACACGCACTTCAATATGCGTTGTACTCACGACATTTTCTTACATTATTATTATGTTTTCTTTTTTCGTCACTGACCTTTGGCGCATATTTTCCGACTGATGTTTCTTGTGAACAAGTATGTGTGTACAAATATTTTTGGTTGATTTATTTTTGGCACTTAATATAAAAAACTCATTCAAACGTTTAATTTCAGATGTGCCTGTTGACGAAGCGCCCGCCAGACAAGGGAATCTGTCCGCTGCTCAAATAAATAAGCAGATTCAAGTCATCTGATTTTTCGGCTCGTTGGCGATTTTATTTGGTCTGCTTGTAGCTCTCATTTTTGACATTAATATGAAAGATGTGGGCCTATATACGCAATGCTGCTTAATTGGAATAAATATGTGCAGCATCATCTCTTATATAGAAATCTGAAGTATATGTAACCAGAATTTGTTTTTATGTGCCTTTCTGTGATACTTCAGCTTTTATAATTTACGAGCGAAAATCTTTTATTTCATGTTTTATGGCAAATAAATAATGCCAGACATCGACAAATCGACAAAGACCGACCACCTAAGCCAGCAAAAAAGAAATTTTCGAAAGATGGGAAAATAATTTTCATGTGCTACAATGGAGAACTACCCCAGCAGCTGCCCGAAACGAAAAAATGCCCTCAGTTAACAAACAAAATTGGGTTGCCGAAATGAAAATACCCTTACCTACCAAACTAAACTGAAATAATTTATATTTGTCAGCAGCTATACCTTAATCAGCAATATTGCCTAACCTAAGAGTTAGTTTTATATTGGAAAATTTAGGTTCGAAAGTCATATGCTCCAAAGTGTCAAAAATGATTTAAGGCGACATTTTACATATCTATCTTTACATATCTCACAATAGAACTAAAAACCCCAAGCAAGTGTAAAAATAAAGGCAATGGCAAACGGATAACTCTGAATTTATGTGTGTTCATTGATTGCTGCTTGGGCGCGATCCCAACGAATTTATGTTAACTTTCTGGTACTCAATGCGACTTTTATGGAGATAGAATGCAGCTGAGACCGGGAACCGGAAGCAGTCCAGGCAACAACTGTTAAGCAACAGAGCGCAGCAAGATAAAAGCAATGCCAAACAAAAAAACTGTACATATATGTAAAGCAGATTTGGGGCCACAATCTTCAGAGCTAGTTGCGTGCAGTCAATGAGCCCAGAAGTTGAAGGAAGCGATGCTTAAAGTGGTCCAAGCGCTAGCCAAGGATTTCCAAATTGAAATTCGTGAGAGTAGCCAAAGGAAACACAACCACAGCATGTGTGTGTGTGTGTACGTGTGTATATTCATATTCAGCTTAATATGTGTATAGAGCATTTATGTGGGCCAAGGTAGCGACACCCAACTTAGTTGCCATATGTGGGTCATTTATATGCAAAGCATGGTCCACGCTTACGATATTTTGCAGTCTAATAAGCTAGGCACGTGTAGTCCTCGTTGCCAGGTAGTCTCTGCAGTATTAACTGTAAATTGGCTACACTTGCAGCGTCTGTTGAATCAACTATAACAATTGAAAGGGCTCTCGTTGAAAGTAGACAGCAAATAAATACCCTTCACCTATACTATTATAAATCCTCTTTCAATAACTCTTGTGGAAAAAGAATACAAATCTGATGGCAAAATTATTTTACCAAATTTATTAAATTTACTTCTAATAGTCTCTAAGCTCATCTCCCTCATACAATTTTGTTTTTTTAAGCCAGGGTATGTCAGATAACGGTTTACAAGACAATTATGTAGCGTATTTTCTGGCTATTTTAGCCATATTAATATTTGTATTTGTTCGGGCTGCGAAAAATGTGCTTTTGCGCAATTTTCGCTGAAAATTCTTAGCATTAAATTTCACAATTTTATGAGATTAAAGCCAATTGCCAAAAAGTTGTGACAGCTCACGTAATGCTTCGAAATTAAATATATAGTTGCATTACGGTCAGTATTGGGATGATTTGCTACCCTCGTCTATTACGTTATTAGCTTGGGAATCATTCGCACTGACCTGTGACCTGTGCCCTAACACATGACCATCAAAAATATTCATCAAAAAGTCTACAAACCCATGGATGAAACTTGCCAAGAAGCACGCAAGAAATACATTAATCATTTATATTTTTCCCGAATTGGCAACATTTAAAAAGAGAAATGCAAATGGCAGAGTATAAATTCAATTTAAAATATAATTTGAAAGGTGTTTATACTTGCTTCAAGTGCAACGACTTGTTTTTACAAGTATCAATAAAACTTGGTCTTACGCAACATCTTTACGGGCCAGAACTTACAGTTAACCAAGTTGCGCTTGTTTATTAGCCCGAAACAATAACTTTTGGCCTCTTAGCCAACCATTTTCGCACTTTGCTTTCTTCAGTTTTATGCTTTTCCTGAGAGCCCTCAGTTTTCTTATTTTGTATTTTGCAACAAGGAAACCATTTGCACTTTGCGTCCACTTTTAGGCGTCTATATTTTTAGCGCTTACTCATAAAATCCTTGCGCCAACTGCGATGGACAGCATTAACAATATTGTGGCTGCTTATCGCGTTAAACCAATGAAGCAGCTCTCATAAATTGGTTTATGACCACGGCTGTGTTTCAGCTGTGTGATCTCAGGTGGCTGTCCCACAACTGGGGTAATGACCGTTGCCGCTACTTGGCTGACTGTCAATATTATGTATACGACGCGTATGTCTATGGCGCCAGTGATTGGTGTCTCGCAGTCTGTGTGTGTGTGTGTGTGTGTTCGTGTGTGTGTCAAAACAAGTGTCATATTTGACCAACGACCACAAGAGCCTGGACGGAATTTTAAAGCCAGTGTAACTCGAAGCTAGCCATTTGGGTTGGCTCCGGCATTGAGTGCCAACATCGATGACAATGACAGCAGCTCTCGCAAAACTCAGAGTCGCCATTGTGGCCATTGTCGTGGTAGTGGCTCCTCATATTTCTCACTCTGGCCCCATGACTGCCAACAGCCTCAATATGGTATTGTGTGCCTGCCGTTACGGCATTATTTATACGTTTATTTGTTCATTTTGTGCGCACTCGGGGCGCTACTCGTTGCTCGGCAAACTCCTTGCTTAATTAAAAGTTCCAGGCCACAAGTTTTTTTTTGGGTTTTCCTATGCTACACACAATTGTATACCCTTCAAGGAAGGGGAACAAATATAACAATTCATGAAAAGAATAATATTCAAAGTAAAAATAAATAAATATATAATATTAATATAAAATTTTCTGACATTGACTGAATATTTGACATTGAGTAAAATATAATTTTAAATATGCAATTAATATAATATTAATTCTAATACATAAAATGCTGAGAACAAATATAACAGTTCATGAAAAGACTAATATTCAAAATAAAAATTAACAAATATATGATATTAATATACAATTTTCTGACATTGACTGAATATTTGATATTGAGTAAATTTACATTTTAATCAACAATATTCCCTTTTCTGATGTGAGCAGCATGTATAAATTACTAATATGCTAAAATGATTCCAGGAAATTCGTATACTTGCATAAATTACATTCAGATTTCACTGTAATTCGCCTAAAAAACTAATTTTCAAACAACTAAAGTAGATTCAATTTTTACACTCGTTTTAAACTTATTTTATAATAGAAAATCCTTAGTTCTTTTCATCAGTATTATGGATATATGCTAGGTCACTTCTATTATTTAATCAACCCTGGATTTGGGCAATGGCCAACTGCGAAATAAAGAACTCATCATCTTATGGCAGCTAGCTTCATAAGTACATCGATAAACATCAGCTTGAAGTAGGACACTGAGGGTAAATGAAAACCGAGCTGCATGTGACTCTGGCGCAAGCAACAGGATAATTATCCTGCCATATGTTCGTATGTCCGGCTAGAACCAAAACAGCAGCCAAGCGTTGACAGTTGCTGGCTTGAGTGCCTGACTGCCTGGCTATGTAATTGTAATTTAGACACTAGCAAATACACACACATACACCCACACACACACATTGTGTCTATGTTTTGTTGTGCTGCGTAATTTTTTTCACTGTCATGCGGTTAAATGTGCAAATTACGTGACGTTTTTATTTCATCCGCCAGCCGCAGCTTGTTTTATTTCATTTTCTCACCTAATTTTCACAGCGTTTTATCTCAAGTCGAGTCCCACAAACACAAACACACTCACACACCCTAATGAGAAGGGCACTTTGTAACACGTGTGTGTTTAACCTAATTACAGAAGAGATTGTGTTCTTCTCCTTGGTGGCTAGAGCCTAAAGCAGAATACTTGAGTTCCCTTTCTGAGAAAATGCCATATCAATATTGTGGTATTTCATGTATAAACAGAAAACAGAAAATACTCATTAAACCGTTTGGTAATTAAGTACTTTTAACAAAACAAATTATTTTGGAAAAATATCAACTTATGTGTGATATTATATTGTATCCTTTTATTCATTTAATTTTCGTATATTAATACTAAAAAAAAGCTTTGTTATAAATATATTATAATATGTAAAATATAATAAAAATATCAAAATTTGGAAGATTATCAACTTCTGTATGATATTATATTGTATTCTTTTATTCAAGTAATTTTCTTATATTAATACTAAAAAAGATTTGAAATAAATATTTTGAAATATGTAAAATGTAATAAAAATACCATTATTAATAAAATGGTTTGATTTTCTTAAGCTATAAATAGTGCATTAGTAGTTCGCCTATCATTACCTGGTTTTTTTTTTATATAATGTTAACAGTGGCCTGCCAGCGCATCATTTATCCTGCTCTCCTGTTGTTGTTGTTTTCGTTGACTCATTTTATTCATTTAGAAATTCAATTAGCGCCATAATTGCAGAGAGTGCTTAATGATGATAATGCTTTTACCTCGCCAGCCTCAGGCCTACCCTGGGCCCGACCTCAATCTCCGCTGAAAAAAATGAACTATGACTCTTGGCACTTAGTTGCCATATACTTACAAGTATATTGTCTAGATTCAACATCATTAACATATTAAATGGGTAGACTCGAAACAAACTTTGCCCGCAGCAGCTTTGAGTAAATAACAAAAAGTGCTTTGATAAATTTCTGCACATATAATACAGCTAACAGTGCTGGCCAACGTCCACCTTCGCCCTTTTTATGCAGATTTATACATTTTATATAATTTATACGCTCGTTTTGGCTAACAAGCTAAAAGTTTTGCCTCCACACAACTTTTACCAAACCAACACAAGAAAAATGTGTTTAAAAAAAAAATTGGGCAAACAAAAACCTGCTGGAAAATCAGTTTTGGAAATTGTATAAACGTAATTTTCCTGACATGTTACACCAAATATTAGATTTTCAGCACAATTTGCAGCTAATTAATATTCTTACGTACTATATTTACACATCAAAAGATTGCGCATCTGGCCTAAAAAAGAATTACATGAATTTGAAATTTACTTAAGAACAAAGTGTAATATATATTGAAATTAGGAAAAACGCCTTCTTAACACTATACTATGTGCGAGAGACGAGATGGTCGTGTTTTCATTTTGACTTTGTTTTCGCTTTGAAAGCCATTTAGCGCCTCATTAAAACTGTTTACGATGCTAAGGACAATGGGCCAATGGAATGGGATAAACGTTAAGATCCGACACGTACTCAAGCGTTTTATTATTGAAGGTATTGTGGCTGAAGTGTGCTGCTTAATTGCCAATTTTAGTATTAGATTCTCTTCTTTATTGTGTTGTCCTGCTAAAGGTTATGACATTTTTCGCTTAAGTATATAATTAAATGTCGGACCGTTAAGGCCTTTAATCAAATACTTTTTATTTAGAATGCACTGCACGAGTTTATTTATTTTCCATGTAACATTATACAAATCCCAGAGAAAACGAACAACAATTGGGAATGGAAGAAACGGAGAGAGAGAGAGAGAGAGTGAGAAAGAGAAAGAGATAAAATTATAGTAAGCTCGCTTTCCAATTTCTTTCTTATTAAAAATTTCCGATTTTTGAGTTGATTAAAAATTACCCGCTTTAAAGCTTCTAAAGCAGAGGATGCGGGAATGAGAGAAGAGACAGGTGAAGGGAGTGTAATCGTATTATTATATTTAATCAAAATTTTTAAAATATTATATTCATACCAATGAATAACCTTTGAACCTATAAAGAAAGGTAACAACTTTTAAACGTGAGTGCAGATTCATAACTGCTAGAATACTATAAATCATATAATGGTATAAAATAACTAAATAAATTAAATTGGTTTGCCAACACACAAATGTAAATGTTTTTCAAATTTGCTGTTCTTACAATTTTTTATTTGCATTCATATTTTATATACAATTTTACAATATATTTTGCCTGTTGACGTTTTCTCTACTTGTTTCATTAGCTCGTTTGTCCATATCGTTTTCTATATATTCATATGTATATGTGTATAATAATTGTTTCGTAATATCTTAAATCTTGTATTGCACAAAAAATATAGAGCCAAACCGTTTTGCTTGCAAAAAGTTTAAAACAAAATATCAACACAGGAATATTTTTTTTAACTCAATTCAATATTTTATATATTGATTAAATAATTTTACCATTTTTATACAATTCGTTAATAGATAATTCGAAATAGTTGCATATACATATATCTATTAAGTATATATATACTTACATTTTACACATTTTTATGTATGTAATTAACGCTTTACAAACCTCCTTTGCATATATCAAATTTTCATACCCTAAGCCCATTGAAAATGGGTAAAAAGAGTATATTGTTGTTTTTTTTTTTTTTGTTTTTACTACAGTGGATATCGCGTAATACAAGAAATAATTACATTTTCAAAAAACATATCATTTAAACATATAGGATAATATGTACATATTTAAAATGTATACATTTTTTTAATAATTATGAGCTTGATTAAATTTTGAAATTTTCACAGTTAGGAATCAAATTGAAAACCTATGGCGAATAATAACATCTTAATATAATATATAGTTAACAGATGTAATACAAATATTATGCATACTTCATTGTAGTTTCAAATAAAAAGTATTTTTGAATTCACAAAGTAAAAAGTATACAAATATACAGACCGGCTCAAACGTTTCTTAACTTTTATTGCTTTTGGTTGCATATATCCGATATCAACTGTAGTAAGTACTTAAAACTAAGAAGCCTTTTGTTAAACTGCCACAACGATGACAACGTTTATATATTTATTAAATATGTTCACTAAAGTCGATATGTTTACTTAAAATATCATAATATATATGTATATATATTCTGTATAAGTATGAATAAAATTATGGTTTTTTTGTTTTGTCTACATATGTATATACACACATATAGTACTCTTTTGTAGGTATTCAATAAAAGTTGTCAGTGTATATTATTCTTTGGTGTTCAACTCTCTGGTTCCTACTAACTTGAGTATACTTAATAAAATAAACTTTTGTTCTAGCGGCCAGTGAAGGGCATCAATGCAATTGGAATTAACAATTGCAATTGTTGACGTTTAATTCACAATGTTAAAGCTTAAGTTAATTTGTTATTTGGTTGTTTCATTTGAATTTTTCTAGGTATATAAGTTCTATGCATTATTGTTTTAAATAGTCGTGTTTAGCAAACTCATTTCGATTACACAATATAAAAAGCCAATTACTAAACAACAGCAACTACTTAGTAAAAGGTGTTCGCTACACATATATACAATAGTTTCATTTTTGTTTAGTACTTAAATTCAATTATTTGTCAATTGATATTTGGTTAAATCAACCAGATGCTCATACAGCATATCCTCCTGGGGCGTCAGGCCGATCATAATCCAGCCCGATATAGCAGCAATACTTCGCGTCACCGACAAACTACTCCAAACACTCTGAACGCTGTTGCTTAGCTGTTCAACAAAAATACCAATTAGAAATATATCGTTTAAAAATAATTTCATTACTTACCAACTCTTGTTGGGTTAGCGTTATATTGGCATTGTTGTTAAACAAATAGAGTTTCTCATCTATGGAATCGGAGCATATAGTTAGAATTATTGTTGCAATATAGAGCATTGTGATGATGAGCCAACGAAAAGATATTAATTCGCTAGCATTTGAGAAGCTCCAGCGACAAATGTCCATACTAAAATAAAACAGAGAATTGTTAGTGTATACGGTCATGTATAATTAAATTATATTATACAACTTTTTTTTGATTTTGGGGGTTTAATAACGAAAATGGCTTGGAAATAGCTTTGACAAAGTTAAGATAGTTTGAAATATACAATCTACTTGATTCTTTCATCAAAAATTTCAACAAAGATAGAAGTTAGAAGATTTAATTTATAGGCCAAAAAATGGCTAAAATGCCATCAAACATAAAATCCGGTTTAGTTTTAACAAAGTTATGGAAGTTTGAATTACGGAAGCTATGGATCCTAGAACTTTACTTGTCCAAATTTTTATCAATTTTGACTAAAAATGTCATACTCTCAGAATCACTTTTAATGCTGTTTTTTTTTTTGGAAAATGAGTAAGGGCGAAGTACATGGTTTTTTGTCAAAAAATTGTTAAAAATGCTATTTTCAAAAATGCATATATTTTATATCCAGATTTAATCTTAAGATCAAAAGATGGATAAATTGCCATCGGTTTTAAATAGACAGAAAAAGTACGTACACAAAAACTCATTCCCAAAAGGCCCTGGTGTCAATTTATAAATTATAAATTAAATGTAAACGTGTTAACCTCCAATGAAAAACAAAAATTTAATTGGTCTGCAAAATTTATGTCTGTCTACCTTTATAATTACACAGTGGGCGTAACCAATAATAATTTATCTAACGCAAGTAATCTTGAGTATATATTCGAATTTTCAAGCGCTTATGCTGACGGACGGACATTGCACTTGAACAATTATATCGTTTAACTTCGTCATCGAGTGTAAAAAGATTGCTTAAAAGCTTTTTCATAGCGTTACCAATATCTTATAATTTTTTTGCAACATAGATTTCTTATAATAATAATAAATATTATCATTTTAAAATACAAATTTAATTTAAAAGCTTTTTTTATAATTTATAAAATAATAAAGTCTTGTTATAGTAAGTGTTGCCCTGGGAACTTCTATCCTGATAAAGAGAAGAGGCCACTTAGTTTGTCGGCTGACATTTCTACACGAACTCTGACATTTACATTAAGAACATTAAAATCTGAAATGAGCTTGCAAACAACATTATATTCTATCTGTATATATATTATTTGAAGATGGAAAAGGTCAAAAGCTTCATGTGATGCCCACAAACAAATAAAGCAATGGTAAGGCTACACAGCAATGACATTTGGAAAAGCAGCAGCATCACATAAATCACAGGACACAGGATAACGGAGCGAAATGTCAGACCTGACTTATACACTTCCCCTGGTACCGCTTGACAATTGAGCAGTGAGAACGTAGAGTGTGAAATGGCCAAAAACAGTAAACTGTAATTCGAATAGACAAAGCAGACAATTCCAGTTTCAGTCGGTCTACCAAAACATTCCATAAAGCCACCCACACAAGCACAACACACAGCACATACACACACACTAGCAGTTGTTGGCTTTAAAGGTCAAGAGTGCAACAGAGTCAACGCTGTGTGTGGGCAGCGCACAAAAAGAGCAAAGTTTAAGGGCATTAAAATATTTTGATGATGACGAAATTGGCCAACGACGCAGCGAGCCTAGTAAAAATTATTTCAACTAAACTGACAACAGCCGCGAAGCCAAACAAAGCACCAAGCACTTGAAATTTGCAATTCAAAATTAAGTATAGCATACTTTTCAGCGCCCAAGTGGCAATATTGACGCACATGAAGCGCCCACGCGCCACACTTCAACATTGTGGGTGCAGGGTCTGGCTCAGAATTTAGTGGCTGCCTACTATTCATATGGTCTTGACAGCCTTTTGTCTTTGTGTGTGTGTGCGTGTTTTCAATGAAATGTGCGGGTCGCCTCGAGGGTTTCCACCTTGGGCAGTCGGTTCGCTTTGAGGTCAATGTGTTCTTGAGGCACCCAAACACTTTGTTAGCACGCACACCCCTCTAAGTACTACATTTAAATGAGTTTGACTTTCACTTTCTATTTTTAACAAGACCATTGAAGAACCCTCGCAAATAAAATTCCAAAGATTTCACTTACCGATCGAATACCGAAACAAGACAAATGATGGCCAAGCAGTAGAAGGTATTTAAATATATATCCGCAAAGCCAGCATAATCGCTAATTAGCGCAAAAGTATCGCTACTTGTTGTTGTTGTTGCTGTCGTTGTTGTTGTTGTTGTTGTGCCCGTTCCAGACTCGATTCCTCTATCAGGATCGCTCAGTTCTATACCCAAATTTGGCATCTGTGTTGCTGATGTTGTGATTGTTGCTGTTGTTGTGCTCGCCACAGTCTCGCCCGCAAGACTCATGCTATTTATGACCTTTGCCCAGTCCGTCGGATGGCTGCTCAGCACAAAGAGTAGATGGGCCAAGGCTAGACCAGCTAGCAGCCCATGGCATATGTTCGAAATGAGCAGCCAAATTCGTTGAATAACACAGGCAAGTTGTATGTTGCTTGAGATGCCATTTCTGGAAAACGAAAGGAGAAAGAAAACGATTAAAAGTTATGTTTGGCTCTACATAAATCTTATCTTATAGTAGAACATAAAATTTTGTTTTTATAAAAATAATAAACTAGTTTCCCTAAGCTACTTTAAGAAGGAGTAAATGAAAATGTTATAAAATTATATTTAATATTTCAATAAATTTTATTCAGATTATATTTAATGTCAGAAACAAAAAATGAATATATATTTAATTTTATTTATTGTTCGTTATTTTACATAATATATGTTTTTTGTACTCAAATTAAGAATTATAAACTCAGTTCTTATTTCGAAAACCTTAAAAGTAGAACCCAAATATATTTATTTTGAGTAATCAAATTGATGACATTCAGAACAATTAAGGTGACTATATTAAATAAAACCCGAGGACCTGACCACAGACATCGCTCAAGGATACTTGCGCCATTCGTGCACGAAAAACAGCTTATCAGTTGAGCTTTTCCTAGACCCTTTTTCATGCGACAGATATAAACAAGATAACAAAAAAAGAAAAAGCCCATGCAAATCGAAATTTGTATTGGGTGAGGCTAGCTCGGGCTGTAAGGACCTAAAAATAGCCGGCAACCGCAGGACGCTTTTGTGCACGCAATCGAACAAAGACGCCCACGATGTCGATGTCTGATTAACTCACCGATTTAGCTCGGCATCGAGCAGACAGCGGGTATCACCATAGCTGCCGCGACCGCTGGCTGTGCCGCCATTGGAGCGAAAGAGACGTCCGGCGCCACCGAGCTCCGCGGCTGAGATGCCATCGATGCCAATGCAGCTGCCGCTGCTGTTGCCAGCTGCCCCGCGTCCGGCACCGACAAAGGAACGCTTGTAGTAGCTCTGCTCCACCGGTCGATAGCCGGATGACGTCTGCAGAAACATTTTGTCGATGTGCGCGGGCGTATCGTCAGTGGGCGAGACGACCGGAGTGAACGGATTATAGATCTCCTCGCCCTCGGCGGGCACAATGTCATCCGCCAGCTCCTTCAATATGGATGATAGGCCACCAGCTGAGTAAAGTTTGCCTGCGGAAAGAGACAGAGTCAGAAAGAGAGAGGGTCAATCAGATGTTTGCTGGAGTGGGAGATTTTTCAACTGCGCAGAATCGTATTTGTTGGTCATGCAAAGCTTTTTCTCAATGGAATACAAACTGCAATCTGGACTGGGAGTGGGAGTGGGAGCCACTGTTACTTACTGATGAGTTGTCCCCGCTTGTCCCGCTGCGATTTCGTTTTGCGATGCACACGTCGCTCCTCCAAACTCTGATCGATTTCCAGCTCGCCCGACAACGAGGCATCGTGCATATCGGAGCACTGTTTCAGGTAACGCATCAGAGTCTCGTTCGCCTGGCGCACCTCCATCTCGCCGGCGGCAATTAGTTTGCGTTCGCGGCGCCTCCGCGACTCCGACTTGCTACGCTTGCGACGTGGACTCTTGTCGAAGCTGTTCCGCGAGCGCAGCGAGCGCTGGGCGGGACTCGCCTGCGGATCGGACAGCGACTGCTGCTTGCGAGCGGCACCACCGCCAGCACCGCCGCCGCTGCTGGCCGCGCCCATGCTCAGCGCCGAGGGTGTCGGCGAGCTCTGCTTCAGTTCGCGATCAATGTAGCCGAGTATGCCGCGATGGAAGGACGAGTCCACCTCCAGGGAGCGCAGCGCCGGCGACTGTGCCGGCGAGTGTGTGCGCCTCGAGCGATGCCCGTGCGTTGCCGGCAGCTGGCGCAGTGTCTCCCGCAGACTCATCGCATCGCCGGACGAGTTGCGACTGCCGTCGCTCTGCTTGGTTGGCTGCGTGGGCGACTCCAGGTGCTTGGCTTCGGCACCGTCCGTCGCAGCTGCTGCCGGCGGCTCATCGGCGCCCAGCGAGGCGCTCTCCTCCAGCGTGTCCTGCGTGGGCGGCGCATGTCCGTTCACCAGCACCACCGTCTGCTGTGACGTCTGGCTGGGTGAGCCCACCATTTCAATGCTGTCCGCTGAACTTTGCGCACTGATGCGACCCGCCGATGTTCCTCCTCCCGTTGTTGTTGTTGTTGCGGTTGTTGTTGTCGATGCCGAATCGTTCAACGCCGCCGCACAGCTCTCCAGGGTCTCCACCACGGCGGTTGCCTCCAGTTCCAAATCGGGTGGCGTGGCAGCCGCTGCGGCCGCCTCACGTTCCAATCGACGCTGACGCGCCTCCGTGCGCCGCTGTCGCTGATGCTGACGATGCACCTTTGGCTGTGTGGCCTCCATTGTGGCTTCTGTTTTTTTATGTGCTACCAATCCAATTAGCCTAAACTACTGTTGTTTCTTTGCTGTTGTTGGTTTTGTCCCATAAGCTTCTGTGTGCCTTCATAACAGGTGGATTAGTCCAGCAGGAGGTTTTGAACTTTTCAAGTTTGATGCGCAGCTTTTCGCTTTGACCCAAATAATTATGCTACAAAACCGTTGCATGCATTTGCAGCAGCTACACCCGCACACACACACACACAGCTACACACACACAGGCGACACTTGGGCTCAGCTGTTTTTTTCTAGAGGCCTTCAAGGTTTCCACTTTTGTAATATTTTTTTTTTAACTTTTGTTTAACCAGTGCTTGAAATTAGGCTTTCAACTATTTTTCAAATATTCGCCTATAAAAATTGCAATAAAATAGCACTTGAATTTTAGTTGGTTTCTCTATGAAGGTCGCCCCGGTTGAGACTTGGGGAGCCGTGTGTTATGCACGCGTTCGCGGCTGCTAGGCGACTGACTTGGCCAGGCCGAGGCAGCAATGCAAAATGGCCCAAACTGAACTGGCCTGGCTCACATTCGGTGGTTGCTTTTGTTGTTTGTGTCCTGCTTCCTGAAACGTAGTAACGAGCACAGCGCAAAAGCTTGCCACAATGACGTCAGTGGCAGTGCGTGGTGTGCGACGCCCACACACACACACACACGCACACACACATACAGTGTTGTTGTGTGCGTGTGCTGGCATTATTGACAAATTCTATTTTTAGGCAACCGCCAGAGTAAGCAAAGGTGGGGAATTTTTGTTTTTAGCAGCACCTTGCCCCAATACTTTCTCAGCTGCTACACTGAGAGAAATTAAAGGGTATATACGTTTACGATTAAACTACTGTGCATATATTTTGACTGACAATTTTAATTTCTCGACGTCCGTCTGATCAAGCCACACCCCAAACCACAGATTGTTAACAAACCCAAGCAGCTGTCTTTTTTTTTGTTGTTATTGTTTTTTGTTTTTTGCACACCCACACACCTAGTGTCCGATAGACTACTCTCTCACTCGCTGGCGCTCAGGTGAATCGATAAATGCGTGGAAGCGTCTCAGCTCGGTTCGAGCTACTGCGCAGCTTTCAGCCTGTACATCATGTTGATGACGTCAATGGAAAAAGCTTGCGCGAAAACGAAAACCAAAACAACAACGAAATTACGAACTCGAAGCCAGCAGCACAAAAGCCGGCAAAAAGCTTTTCCATCCGCAGCGCAACGCCATTTTGAAGGCGTCAGGCAAATTTTATTATCGTAACGCGTGCAGAGGCGTCGTCTGGCTGCAGCAGACACGCAGCGCGAAAAAACGGAACCCGCGAGTCGCTCGCGTTGGCTTCACCTAATGGCCCTTGAAATGCCAAAAGGCGTTCGCCACTTGAACTGTCGCACAGCTCACTCCCATCTCCCATCTCCATCCCTCTCTCTCTCTCTCTCTTTCTCTCTCACTCGCTGTCGCGCAACGTGCTAGCCCGAGGCGAGCACACGTCACTACCGTGACGTCACCAGTTGACGTCAGTAAGGCCATACTCTGCTCAAATAATGAGAGGGCACCGAAAAAGAAGAAGAAGCTACGGAATTTAAAGGCTTTTGCCAAATGCCAAACAAGAACATGCTGAAGCTGCGCCTGATTTTATATATGAACATATTTCGAATATTACATGAATAGTTTATGCTTGAAATTGTTTTGAAACATGGGAGGAAAACTAGCAAATGTCTAAAAATTTATAATTTAACATAATACATTTTACAACATAATAACATTATAACGTAATCTATATTCTAAGTTATGAAGTAGTATTATTTTTAATTTAAGTAAATTCATATTTTAAAATATTTAAAATAACATGTATAGAAAATATTAATTGTTAATGTAAAATTCAAAAAAAGGCACAAAACTCTTTTTAAAATTCCTTTAGAACATTTTGCTTTACAAACACAAAAACATTTAAAAAGTATTGAGAAGATTTAACAGATTTAATATAAATTAAATCGATATATTTAATTTGTATATTTAATTAAATCGATATATTTAATTTATATTAAAATCGATATATTTAATTTACATTAAGTCTGTTAAATCTTCTCAAAACATTTTTTAAATGTTTTTGATTTTTTTTGACCTACATTAATTTATGTCGCATACAAAATATCTTAATATATTTTTTATTTAAAATAATGCAAGTAATTATATTTGTGTAAGTAAAATTCTTCGTACAGGATAGACTTCAACTTGTAAAGTAGACAAAACATGAATTCAGCTAAACAAAAATCCGCAAACACGTTGGCAGCCCCCACAGGAAACCGTTGCCCCGAGCAACCGACTAGTTGTTTGGTCAATATGCACAAGGCTCAATTCACAACCGGTTGAAGTTCAGACTAAGGCAACGCATTGGAATATAAATACAGAAAGAGATGCCGCTGCTTGAGGCGCCCGTCGAGTACTCGGAATCCTCGCCAGAGCACTCTCTCCAGCCGGAGCTGCCGCTACCGATGATGCTGGCACCACTGCCCGGACCTGCCGCACTGGCGCAAATGCGTCTACCCCCAGCTGAGATGCGATTCAATTTGGGACAGCAACAACAGCAGCAACAGCAAATCGCTCGACAGAATCGTCGCACAGTGGGACGCCGAAATTCGTACGATCGCGATGTGCCCATCGCGGAGGAGGAAGAACACTTTCCGGCGTTCGTGCACTTGCTGCCAGTGGTGCTGCCACCACAGTTGCCGGAGCCCACGCTGGATGAGCTGCTGGTCGGTGTGACGGTTAGTAAAGTTAAGCGAATCTTTCATTAATTTTGTGTGCTTTTAGCGTCGGGTCACGCAGCGAACGGATCTGGAGCAGGTGGAATCGGTGCGTCTGCGCGTGATTTCGTATTCGATGAGCCTGTCGAGGCTGTCGCTGTTCCTGCCGCGCCTGCAGCAGTTGGATCTCAGCGGCAGCGTGCTCAGCTCTCTACGCGACCTGGGCTATGGCCTGACGCAGCTCACCCATCTGAACATCAGCAACTGCGGACTCAATAGCTTCGATGGCACCAGTGGCCTGCCCGCCATCAGAGTGCTCATCGCCGATGGCAACATGATACAGCGCATCGGACCCCTCACAGAGCTGAGCCAGCTGCAGGTGCTGCAGGCGCGCAACAATCGCATCAGCGAGCTCGGCCTGCTCTCGTTCCTCAGTCTGTGTCCGCAGCTGGCGGAGGTGGATCTGAGCGGCAATCCCGTCTGCCGTTTGCCACTTTATCGCGATCTGCTGAGACGCAGTGTGGCCACGCTGCGGCTGCTGGATGGTCAGCCCATTCATGCGGAGACGGAGCTGGCAGCCGGCAATGCCCAGCAGGAGGAGGATACCCACAGTTCCCTGTCCAGTGAATCCGAGTCTGCTGCACGACCCGCAGCGGCACCGCAGAACATCAGCAGCACCAACAACAACAGTCACAGCGAAACTGGACGTCCTGCAACCGCTTTGGTCACGCTGGACACCACACGTTTTCAGCGACAGGCGTCCACATCCTCCACGCCGGTTGCGGGCTCTGTTCTGGGCTTGGTGCGTCAGCGACGTCGACGCAGCGGTCATGCCTGGGTCAGCTCCTCGAGCGGCTCATCCGGCAGCTCCTCGGCGGCCTCAACGCGCGCGCCCTCCATCAGCTCGTGCTCCTCACATAGCAGCCTCGAGTTGCACTCAAGCTCAAATTCCTATGCGTTCAACTCTCGTAGAACGTTGGATTAGATTGGGAAGGAATTGACAAAACTAACCCTGAGATAATTGCTCACAAAACAGCTACAATTATAATGTGATTAAAAATATGGTAAAATTCATTTTTTGCTGCTAATTAATAAAGTTATATTGATGATTTTTTATACCCTGAACCCATTGAAAATGGGTAAGACAGAGTATATTGGTTTTGAAGGAAGCAGAAGGAAGCATCTCCGACCCCATAAAGTATATATATTCATAATGAGGATCACTAGCCGAGTCGATTAAGCCATGTTCGTATGTCTATCTGTCCAATCTCATTCGGTTCGCATATACCTTACGCAGATCAATTTTATTTCAAAAGATCGCTAACTCTTTCCGTTTTTTTATTATCGATATTTATCGCTTTTTTGACTCAGTTTTTTAAGCATTACTCAAAAACAAACCATGAACAAAAACACTAACCTTATGAAAATCGGTTGATTTTTGCAAAAGTTACGACTGGGTAAAGTTGAGACCTATCCTTATATGGGTGCACTAGGGTATATATTCGAAAATTTTGTACATGAATTTGGACCAAAAATTTTATTTGTAAACTAAAATGTAGAATTCATCTAGACACAGAACCATGAACAAAAAGACCTTCCTTATGAAAATCGGTTGATTTTTGGCAAAGTTACGACTGGGTAAAGTTGAGACCTATGCTTATATGGGTGCACTAGAGTATATATTCGAAAATTTTTTCAATGAATTTGCACCAAAAATTTTATTTGTAAACTGAAATGTAGAATTCATCTAGACACCGAACCATGAACAAAAAGACCTTCCTTATGAAAATCGGTTGAGTTTTGGCAAAGTTACGACTGG
>SCDY01000281.1:0-73222 GCA_004143825.1 Drosophila micromelanica
CTAGGGTATATATTTGAAAATTTTTTACATGAATTTGGACCAAAAATTTTATTTTTAAACTGAAATGTAGAATTCATCTAGACACCGAACCATAACAAAAAGACCATCCTCATCAAAATCGGTTGAGTTTTGGCAAAGTTATGACTGGGGAAGTTGAGGCCTACCATTATATGGGAACACTAGGGTATATATTTGAAAATTTTTTATATGAATTTGGACCAAAAATTTTATTTTTTAACTGAAATGCAGAATTCATCTAGACACCGAACCATATCAAAAAGACCATCCTCATCAAAATCGGTTGAGTTTTTGCAAAATTCCGACTCAGCTAAGTCCAATCTGCAGTACAAGCAATTTCTGTGTTCATGTGCACATACACATGCAAATGCAAAATGTTGTCTAGCGTTTTTTTGAAATTTATTTTTGCATAGTAAAACTTAAATGCAATACATCTTTATTAATCGAAGGAGTCGTAGGGTTCAAATACCGCGTGGGAAAGTGTGGAATTTATATATTCTGTTTTTTAAGATACTTTATATCATAGTAGAAATTAAATGAGAGTGTGGTGCCGTCAATAAGAGTTTCGCAACTGAAGGGTCCCAGGTTCGCTTAGGGGCGTGGCAGATTTCATTTTTCGCTAGTGATTGCCAATTCAATTTTTTTTAAATTTTTAATCATTTCAATACTTATTAAGTGTCGAGAGTCTGTGTATTTGTTAAGTTCTGGGTTCAGGGCATCTCCTAGGCGGGAGGTCCCGACTAGAGCAATCTGACTTGTTGTTTAAACAATTTGTATAATATTATCAAACATTTTTTAATAAAAAGTCTCATGGTAAAATTTTTGCAAAGTTCATGTAAAAATAAATCAATCAAATTTTCCATAAGTTTTAGCTTCTGAAAGAATCCTGTCAAATAATTATAAACCAATATACAAGAAAGAAATGCTTAAATGATTGAAATACACTTTGAAAAACTTTTTACTTTTTAGGAATTTCTTTTTGTTGTTGTTTAGTTGAAGGCGAAAATGGACTTTAAGCCACCTAATGGTGCCTAAGCCGCTTAAGACATTTTGTTTACGTAGAATTTGATTTTTTGCAAAAACTTTGCCCAACTTTTCTCTTGCTTCAGAATTTAATTTCCAAAAAGTGTTATGGGAAATTTTCTAACATAATTTACATTATTTGCACAAATTTATGTAGACTTTTTTTGAGAACACGCAAACATCACACACACACGTACACATAAAATTCACATTCATCATTAAAATTCGGCCGAAAATAAATAAAAAATACAAATAAAATACATCCCTCGCGTAAACGCCAACAAAGACAGAGAGAGCAGGGAAAGAGAGCAAGCAAAAAGATTCCAGTTGAAAATCTGTGCATAATGTTATAATTTCTAAAGCGAACAACATCCAAGTACATATACACTTGCATAAATATATTACCATATACAGTGCGTATAAAAATACACGTACATATATGTATTTGTTCTCCTTGATGGAAAGTCGCAGACATTTTAATGAAAAACACTTGCGGGTAGAAAACTTTCGGATGCTGGCAGCCTATTGCGTTATATGTATGCATATAGATATATAATTATAATACATATAAATAATGTCGTATATGTCGCGGCTACACTTTCTACCTGAGTTAAGCTCGCTGTTGTGCACACAATTTATGTGGAGCAAAAATCAGAGCTAAAAAAATTTGCATATTCGAGTTAACGAAAATTTCGAGCGCTTTCCACTTTGTATTTTTATACGTATTTTATTTGATTTGCGTCAAGCTGAAAGCATTTTTTACTTGTGTGAGATATCTCTTATGGTTCGCCGCCGGTGTTAATGTAAAAGTAAATGTAGAAAATATATTATAAAAATATTCACTTGTCGTCATTTTTGGGCGGTTGTGCTGCCTGCTGTGTGTTATTATCCCTGCGGTCGATAGAACGACAAGAAATATATATTTATTTAAAGTTTTGAAAGGACATTCCGATCAGTTGAAGTTATATACAAATTTAAACTTTTAGAGCTTATAGAGCCGTTGAGGACTCTTGAATTCGTTCGGATGTATTTAAATCCGATAACTTGTACATAAATTAATATGTAAAAAATTTAAAAATTTTGAAAAAAAATCGCTGCCGAAAACATAAAAAGGACAGACTATAAATATTAATTAAATGCTATGCTATGCCTTATTTCTGGGACAATACATTGAATATCCATAATATCATGGTTTTAATAGCATCTTATTTAAACTAGCTTGTTGCATATTTGTGCAGTGAATTTGTTTGATGTTAAGGAAAAAGTTGGGAGAAGATGTGCTAGGAGAAAGATGTGCTGGGAGATTCATAAAGCCATAAGGCATTAAAATATGTTAAATGTGTATATTAAGAATAAAGCAATAGGAAAAATTATGACAAAAGTGCCATAAAACATTAAAAACGGTTCAGTTTTGATAGATTTCAATATTTTGCTTAATTTTTATCGGATAACTCGGGTATATAAAAGCTTAAGACCGCTTGTTATTTAAATTACTGAAGACAGCCATTGCTAGTTAAAATTTAAATGAAATAGAAAAGTATCCTCTTACACGGAGATAATGTAGTGCTTGTGGAATGCGGAGGGGGTACCTGTTAACCTCGGTTTGGCTTTGGCCCTTCGTTTGAAAATATACAACATTTTAAGCAAAACAAAGTGCCCAAGAATGCGTACACAGTTGCCTTAAATAAAGATTTTCCCTTAGGCTATCGCCTGTCGTCTTGACAACTTAACTAACTCGTATGTGCTGACAACCCCCAGATACACATCAACCCCCCACAGACACATACACACACACACACATACACAGAATAAGTACTTAGTTGCTAAAAACTATACCGAATGAGTCCGGCCTGGAAATTTATGCACACAAATTTGTGGGACGAGACCTTCACATAAATTTGACCAGGCGAGCTTTGCGCCTGTGGCTGCTGTGACTGCCTTCTTGTTGCTGGTTTGGGGCGACCATAAACATTTTCAATTACATTGCCATGGCTGTCAAACAGATCTGCAAATAGTTTCGCATATTTCACACACACTCGCACATAGTCCAAAATTTAATTATTCACCGAAATTTCTCATCCCGTTTGGTTTCTGCTTTTCGTTTTTTTATGCTGCGATTTTTATTGCATTTTTGCCATTTGTTTGCTACATTTTCGTGACTTTCTACGGGTTAGGACAATCGTTTTTTTTCGTTGGGTGTAGCCTAAGCCTTTTTAATGCCCTTTGACCTTGGGCGCTGTCTTCGCTTTGCTTTCATAATAATGAAGAGCATATTTTTGGGAAATTCGGCTCGACGTCGTTCAAGTCCACCAATTGGGTTAATTGAATTTCCAGTTGAGCTACAGCTCCGGCTCCGGCTTCAGCTTCAGCTAAAGCACTTCACCGACCTGCTCCGCACCCCTCTCGTCCCGCTCGTGGACAATCTAGCTGTCAACTAATTTCATTTTGAACCTTGGTGGTCTCCATTTTTGGCACGAGGCGGATTATGTGATGAAGTATCCTATTTCTGGGACAGTCGCCTTATTTACGCTTGTGTTTTGCAACAGCAGAAGGTCAAAAACTGACAAAAGACCTTTGCAGCAATTTTTTATATATAACAATTTATTCTACTCAGAAATCATTCATACATAGAATCGAATATATGCGTATCTTTATAATTTCTTTCTTAAAATTACTGATTTATCATACATAAGAAACAGAGGTTTTTATAGGGTAATAATTTCTAACTAACTAGAATTATTTGATATAGTTTCTTGCACTTCTAAATCTTTTTTTAGGTCTAGAACCAATCGATTATTTTTTCATTTAGTAAATAATTCTTTTTTCTCGAATTTTTATCGACTTACTTATCTACCACGTGAACGTATATTCTTATGACAAACTAAAAATATACCAAATTATTGATTTTTTGTACACTCCTGCAGAGTTTAAAGTTGGTTAACGTTTTTGGGGCCTTTAGACCGCAGTGCGCCACATGGAATAATGCGCGATATGTCTTTGATGCTGACACCATCCGCCAACTGGCCGAGAATTCCACAAATTTTGTTAGCTATGCGGTTGATTCACAGTCGTGTTTTCTAATTGAAATACAGTGAAACTATGCGTGAAACTTGTTGAACAAGTTTTGTGCTAACAAAAACAACAACAAAAACGCTGCCGTAAATGCAATGCAAACTGTTTGCAATGAGATAAACACATTTGTGTGAAAGTGTATGTGCACACACTTACACACACGCACACACATGCAGATGTGTAAGCGAACCGGGCCAGAGCTCATTTCAAAGCATGTCGCTGGGCGAAACGAATACGATTCTAATTACTGAAGTTCTGCATGAAAAGCCTTTAATGTTGGCGCAACTTTGCGGAAACAGCGGGGTGTGCAAAGATGCCAGGAAGTCCTCCGGCTTGAGGCTTAGGGGCTGTTCAAAAGTTATGAGACACACAATTAACAGTGCTTAGTTTAGTAAAGTGTATGCACACTGTACTTTAGGTTCTTCTATCTATTTTCCTATGGAAACTATTATAATCAACAAATTTAAGAGTGTTCTTACACACTGCGGTCGGGAGTCCCCGACTTAAAACTATGGCTCGGTTTTTTTTTGTTTTGGCAATATGTCGATTTTTATACGTTGCCGAATGTACACAAAAATTTTCCTTTTGATAATTAATCTATCTGCAATAGTTTATTTTTAATTTGGGGCAGATATTTATTCATTAATTTTAGACAATAAATCACAGCATAATGTATAAAGCGCGTATACACGAGTATATATTCCAAGTTTCAAGTTTTCAAAATGTTACAAAAAGAACTTATATGTGGAATATTTTTTTGTTTTTAGCTTTGGTATTGAAATTCATTAAAGTTTTTGGAGTAAGAGTCAGCTCAATATGGGTCAGATTTGCAATGAAGGGTAGATAGCCATAGTAAAAGTATCCTTACGTCTTGATGGGCATACATCATTTGTATTCAAAGGTGCCAGCCAGCTGACAAAATTGGACCGAACAGTTTGCACGTGCGTTTGTGGGTGCTGCCGTGGTCGCACGTGTCGCTTGACCACACGACTTGCCACATTCGCACCGGCCACTGGCGAGTGGCCGATGAGTTAACTCATTTACATTCAAATTGAGGCGGATCACGCTGCGCGAATCGCGACAGCCGGATTAAATCCAGCTACCCGCTGGCTGTTGGTTGTCAGCATGGGAGTTTTGTGCGAAAACTTTTAATTTGCACGCCAAATTAACGACCGGCCACAAGCCAGCAGGATTCAAGCAGCATCCTGGCCGGGAGGAAGCTCACCTGTTAGGGTTAACGAGCCAAACGAATTAAATTGACAAATTGCATAGACTCCCAATTAGGTGCACACACAGCGTGTGTGTGTGTGTATATTAAAATTGAGAACTAAGTACTTAAGCACATAAGGAAATGGCTGCGCGCCAAGCGAGACCTTGGTTTTGGCCAAGATCCTAGCTGATTCGTGTATTTGGCTGTCGGAACAATATTTTTATTTTCTCTGAATTCCGCACGCAACGAGCTGGCAGCTAGCCAAAGAGCTTGAGAGAAGGGCGTGGCAGGTTGGCAGGTTGGCTAGGAACATCATTTGAAGATTACAAAGTGTGTGACAAGTTTATGACTTTTTGACGGCACTGTAGCTTAGTCGCCAGCGAAGAAGGCTTTCGCCATCGTATGTCATGAGCTGTCACCCATTAAAATGGCACGTCCCCGATGCGTTTAGGTTTTTGTGGTTTACCGAGCGTTATAATGAGTTCACTGAACTTGCTTGCGTGACTCTCTCAACCCCATGAATGGGAAGTGAGCACACAATGTGAGCTGATTTAATGCTCGAGAAACCGAGAATAGACTCGACAAGGCTGAGGTGCGTTAATTACAGCTGCAAAGATTGCAGATTTCGACAATATATCACATTTAAATTGTTGAATACATTTTTTTACTCAATGAATTTAATTTGTTTTTATTTCTGTTTTAAGCGAAGTCAAAGTGTGACTTAAAAATCAGAAATACCCCTTTTAAGAAGCACAGAAACAACGTATTACATTAAACTTGAGCTTCGATATTTTCTAATCCCTTCTTTAATCCACTTTTATCGCCTATTTTTATGTGCTTACGCATTCTTTTTTGTTTAACACTTCACTTACAAAACTCATTTAACTGCCAAAATCTGGCGCTTAAACCAAATCAGTGTGACATTCAATATAAACTCTCATGAAAAACTCCCACTTGGCCCTTTTGTTTTTGAAAGCCCTCTGTTTGTGCTTTTCGGGCAATCTTTGAGCTTCCTCTTGTTATCCTGACGTACACAAATCTTCCAAGCTAAAGAATTTTCTTTTATACAAAAATCAATTTAACCAAGTAGAACTGCTTAGCCCCAAAGTAGTTGACTAGATTATACCCTGTAGTTTTTGCATATATTATATTTATATTTTGTGCATTTAATTTTACGCTTTTGACTGAAAAAAGTTGACATGTTTACGATCAATTTGTGTTTATGTGAAGAGACTTGAAAACACTTTCTTTTCTTTCTTTTCTTTTCTTTTCTCAGACTCTGAGGGTTTTGGGTTTGAATGAAAAATCAACTTTATCATTGCTTACGCCATTTTAGATAAGGGGTATAAAAGGACCGAAAGGAAACACAGCTTGCGCAGCTTGCCATATTTACTGACTTCCCCAGTTCCTCCGTTATCCTTCTATGGTCCGCCATTTACGTTTTCCATTCATTCTGCGTTTTGCTGCTAGCCTCCCCCGCATCCTACCCCATTTGTCCCCTCGCCGACTTGTTTATTGCGTAATTGTTGGAAAATGCTCTCCCGATTTACAAAGTCTTGATTTTGACTGTTGCCTGGGCCTCTCTTTGCACTTTGGTTTAGATTTTGTTTACGTGCTACGTGCAATTATTTTGTCTTTGCCATTCCACCCTATTCTTGTGCCTATTTGTTGTTGTTGGCTGGCTCCTATTTGACTTATGGCTTGGCTTTGCCAACCAGATTTCGGCCAAGTTTGCTTCTGGGTTTCTTTTTTGAATGAAAAACACTTATTTGCAAAGTTAAAACCCGAACGCTGTATCAACGAAAATAGCTGGTTAAATTTGCACAGTAACACAATTTTTCTTCGTTGGCCAACGGCATTCGCTAATTAGGAGCATCTTAGGGGTTGCCCGCCGCGCTAGAATTCGTGACCACAAAAGAACCCCGGCCGCAAAATCGTGACGCAAATTAGTGACCACCATCGAGCAGGATAATGATGGCATCCTTGCCATGCGCAGGCCAAGGCTGTGCTCAACAGACAAACGAATGCAGGCCGCTGCGATGGCCAAGTACCTGGATGTGCCACGCCTCCCTTGCGTTACGATAAATCAGAGTCACGGCTAACCAGCGACTCGTGCTCATTAATTTGGGCGACTTGGCCGACCGTAATTTCTGTTGAACGCTTCTAATTGCCGCGCCTCCTTATCTTTCAAGACTTCTTCACTTTACCATCGCTGATAGGAAAATGTTGCCACGCAGCAATTTGTGTTCATTACCAATAATTATGAAGTCAATGCAATTCAGAGCTTGAACAGTTGCTCGTTGCTTTGGAAATTAAGTAATTCAATCATCTGAGTATTAAATTGGATATTGCCTTAGGTAATCCGAGGTACTTAACAAGTTTTCCACTCCATTGTAAATAAAATACCATTGAAATTTGATCGCAAAGTGCAACAGAGATTTATTGGATTCTGAATTGTTGAACTGTTCGAGTGGATACAAATAAATCAAAAAATGTGCTGCAAAGTTAATAACAATAAGTGCAAATTTTAATTATATTGTAATTATTTATATTTTTACACTAAACTGGATTAAATCGAAAAAAGTCATATTTATATTATTTCGATTCGATTCACTTTTTGTTTATTTTGCGTAATTTTTGTCGTTTGTCATTCATAATTATACAATGTATAAAAAACTATTTTGATAAATATTTTGGAATATCCACTTTTATGTCTTATTTTATTTCTATCATTAATTTAAAATTACCTTTCATTCAAATTGAAGTAATATAAATTCTGTGAAGGCGGGAATCAATCGCTCATAAAATGTATACCATTAAAAAAGAAAAAAAAATGTATAACAGAGTGTTTTGTATTAAAGCGACAAAATGCGAAAAAAGGTGAACGTTTCTTTCGATTGAGAACAACATTTAAGAACCTTTTTCATTATCCCAAATGTCCTTAAGATTCAAATCTTGAACAAAGACACGTTTTACTTTAACGTTTAGCTTAATGAAAGAAAATTCTTAGAAATCTAGAATAAATATAAAATTTCCAAGAAGTATGTTATCTTAACAGAAGGCTAGGAACCAGTGCGTTTTGAAAGTTTCGTTGACAGCTTATAACAATTTATTACACTATACATAATTATAATACAAACATTTTGTTTGTTGAATTATTATTTAATAGCACTTTAAACTTTGTGGCTGGCCTTTCGTTTGATCCGCGTCAAACTAAAAGTTTCGGAGCATAAAATGTTCGTTAATGTCAAAATTATTTCATTTTATAGTAAGTAATTAAAACGTAAATTAATTTAAATTTAACTATTTGCGAACCATCAGCATCGGTGGTCGGGCGTAGTATATTTAAGCCCACGGCTTTTAAGCAAATTATTGCCATTCATACATCCAATTATCCACAAAGCCAATTGGCCTCAAAGTTTACATTCATTTTCAATATCCGAACATATTTAACGATTTTAAAAAGTCAAATATGTATATACAAATAGTATTTGTGGCTGCTGCTCATTTTAAATTGGATTGCTTGGTACATAAATCAGCTTTGAATTAATTAAATACAACTGATAAAGGTTAACGAGAAAAAAATCAATTAAATTGGTTGCAGGATAATAATGCTTAGGCATTTATATATTTAAAGTATTAGTAAGTTATATTAAGTTTTATTTATTAACAGAGAAGGGCATTATATTTTGCTTTAAATAATAATTACTCAATAAAATGTATAAATAATGTTTATGATGTTTCAGCAAAATTTATTTCAGTAGATACAAAGTAGATTCGTATACATAATATTAAAACGATTTTTATTAATTTCGATGTGGCTCGATTTAAAACATCTATATCAAAAAATGTAAATATTTATAATTTAATATGCAATCGGAAAGTGCATTTCAAATTCAACAAATTGTATCGTTTATCACTTGGCAAAACAAATGTGCGTTAAATTGCAAAATTGTTCGGTCACAGACGATAGCATTCGAGGGGGTTAACGATGCTGTTGCTGGTTGAGATAATTTGTTGCCATAAGAATGTGCAGCGAAAGTAGCGACTTCATAAATATGCGGCTAGACATTCGAGCGGTGCGCGGCGCGAGGTGGAAGCGAGGCATTGGGCGGTGCACCATTAAATCAAATGCGGCAAGATAAATTAGCACAACGCAAGCAAATGCGAATAAGCAGTAAAAACCAGCAAGTGGCAAATACAAACTGACATAAAGACGGTAAAATAACCCGCTCAACTCAACGTTACCCCTCTTCTTTTAAGTCCGTCCAAGGAAAACTCTGCTCAAAACTCGCTACAATATTTTTGTTTTGTTTCATTTTATTTCGTTTTATTTTACTTTGTGTTCTGTCAGCTGTTGCCATTCCCTCTGTTTGCCTGTGTATGTGTGTGTGTGTGTTTCTTTTTCTTTTGTCTGTTTACAGCGCCATTTTATTTTTTTCGTTTTTAAATTTTGTTGTGCTTCCGTTTAGTGCTTTTTCTCCCGCTTCTCGTCAATGTTCGCTGCTCACTGTTTACGCATTCGCCATTGGCTGCGTGTGTTTGTGTGTGTGTGTATGTGTGCGTGTGCCTTTTTTGGTATTCAATTCCATTCAGCTGCCTTAATATGGCATTAAAGCAGATTGTGAGCGATGAAGTACGTGTGTGTGTGTGTGAGTGCCAGTTTGTTTGTGCATGCATACATGGTATGACTGTATCGATGCGACATTCGTCGTAAGCAAACAGCACAGTTCAGGTCATCCAATTAGTTTCGGTTGCACATGAGAAAAACATAAAATGTAAACAGGCTTTCTTTTTTTGTCTCGAAAAAAGAAATACAATTGTTAATATGATAATATTATGACCAACTGTTAAATAGCTAAATGAGTATTTGATCTTTAACATCCCGAAAATTACTCTCAACATTTCAATATAAAGTTTTATATATTGTGAGCTTAGCTTCCGACTTTCGATAATACATTGAAATAAATATTTAAATAATTAAATTTTGTGAATTTTATATAACAAATACTTTTTTCGTTTACAGAAATTAATTTTTCTTGTTTGCTTATGAATTAATTATTGCTTCTATTCAATTGTTATTCTTGTTTGTTTGCAGGACGTGATAAAAACTACGTGCAATATAAAAATCTCAAAGTAAACAATAAAATATTTTTATAGAAATGTTCCAATTGTTGGGCACAAATATAAAATGTATATTTGCAAAAAAAAAAAAAACATTGAGTCACAAAATAATTGAATTTTTGTCAAATCATGTCAAAATAAAGCTCAAAAAAACATAAATTTCAAAATTCAAATCACAACGTCAAATGCAATGTTAAATAAAGAATGTAAGCAAAAGCAAGATCAAGAACAAAAATAAAGTTAACAATATTTGTAAAACACCGTTTTGGCCATAGAGAACAATAAATCCTATATTATATCATGTAAAATATTACCTAGCACGTCTTAATGATATCCGACAGGAAATATTAATTTTCATAGCAAGTTTAGTTATACAATTTTTTCTTATGAATATTCAATTGCTTTTAATTTCGAGCTTAATCACATTGGGTTTTCAGCAGAAATTCAAACCTAAAATATTTATTTTATATAAAGCATTCAAGTAAAGGTCTTTTTAAAAGAAATTCTTTTAAACTTTCATCAAATTGAAAACAATCGTTTGCAAATACAATCGAGAGATGTTTTTTGTTTAGACGTGCCTATACAACTTGCAGAGTTTGCACAGTTGCAGTTTAAAACAATGGTCGTTTAAATGGCATATTGTATTGTATTTGTTTAGCCTCCTGCTTCTCGTTGACTGATTTGATTAACATTTGAGCACAATAGTAAATGAGGAAACTGTACCCAGCCCAGACAAAAGAAGTCCTAAAGGAATTGTGCCAAACACAATGGCATTGAGTTTGACGTTTCTCTGAGATGGGCACATGTACATATTCATCTTGAAGTCTAATGATTACAATCCATGATGCTGATCTGGGCCATATACTTCCCACTACAACAAACTCAATTTGCCGTAGAGAAAGAAGCGTATGTAAGAGTGTGTCCCTGAGCGGAATCCTCAGTGCGTATTGTATTAAAGCTTAGTATTTCGTTGCATACTATTGGGCGCGCCTATGCAAAATGGCCACTGAGGCCATTTAAAGCCGCGTCGGAAGTTGTAAACGGGAGCGAAAACAAATGTTTCCCTTGCCTATTTGAAGGCCCCTCGCAGAAGGCAGCAAGCTGTGGCCTGCGCTCGTAAGTGGAAATAAAAAACAAGTGAACAACTTTGAGTCGGGCTTGACCGACTATGCAATACTCATTCACACTAGAATAACAACTTTTTTAAATTTATTCGTTTTCTACTCTAATATTAAAATTAGTTCTGTATAAATATATAGATTTTTCGTTGCAATAGCGAACAAATTGCATTGAAACCAATATACTCTATTCATTTTGTGAACGAGTATGAAAAGTAGTATACAAGTTTGTAGCTGTCGCGCGCTGATAGTGTGCGTGTGTGTAGATTTATGCGCTGTATGTGACAAGTTGAAAAGTCCGAACTGAATATATGTATATACAGTGAAAACTTAGTTCAGTTAAATGTGTACAAGCTGTGCTCATAAAGATGAAATAGAAGAGCATTAGAGTTGGTGAATTTAACGAAACAATTTTATTTATTAGTTTTGTAAAACACACAAATATTATATATTTTAAATATATATATTTAAACTCCAAAATCCAGAGATAATTTATAATTCAGCCATGGTCAAGGCTAAACTTTAATTTCTCTCTGTATTGATTTTACCTTATTTTAGAAGTGGAATTATAAAAACAAAAATTTGTTTAGTCATCGCAAACATTTATGGCCATTTACACAGTTGTCACACCCATTCTGTCTAGTCGAGTTATTGATGTGAGGCCAAATTTCACACATCACCTAATTAAAAACGGTGACCCAACTTGGCTCGCGCCGCGTGAAAGGCCAATATTAAAGGCCAAATGGCATGCAAATCAGACACGTGCCTGAAGCTGGTTTGCCATCAACTGCGCATAGTTTGTTACATATTTCTGCTGTTGCTATTTTTGTGTAGAAATTCGTCAGAGTGTATTTGTTTGTCCGTCCTCTTGTTAAATCTTTCCGTTTGGCGAAGCACATTTGTTATTTGTTATTTTTTTCACAAATTTGTCAGCACAACTTCTGTGTGACTTTTTGTCTTCATTCTCCGAGTGTTTCTTTGTGCCACTTTTCTCTGCCCTGTTTTACTCTGTTCATCAAGTGGATTTCGCAGTTACTCCTGTTTTGAGTGGGAGTGATGCGGATACAGGAGAGTGGCAATAGTCGGTGGAGCAGCATTGTCATAACAAGCGGCACGATTTGGCTAACAAGCAGCGCAGCAGCAGCGCCAGGTTACGTCAGAGCTCCTGAAATTTATGTGCTTCAACGCCAATATGAGTTATCTGATGTGTGTGTGTGTGTGTGTGTGTGCGAGAATATGTGTGTAAGTGATGAGGAGCTCCATAATTTAGAGCGGCTGCATTATTCAGGTGCTGTCAAGTAGTTGCCGAGAGCCGAACAGATTGATAAAGATGCGCACATAAATAAATAAAAAATGCATACACTCTACTCTTAAAAAAATATCTATATTGGATAATTTTCGTAATGCGAACCTCTCTTGCTCAAATAACAATAAGCAATACTTGAGATTTTACATGTGCATCCTATGTTAAAATATATTAAAATGATAAGAACGGTCATTGTTAGAAAAGTTAAAAAGTTTTTGCAGTCATCGACAGACGAGTTATCTGGGAAACTAAATAACGATGATCCGGGCTGAAATCCCGGCTAGTGTGTAGCTGATAGTTGATAGTTAAAAACTATTTAAATAGTAATCTGGTTACCGGTTTGCAATTTTTATAAAAGTTCATTTCTAAGAAATAGGGCTTGTTCAGAAAGAGACTTTGGACTTTGTTCCGGCTGTGTGTTTGTTTATTTTTTTGCCAAATAAAAATTGTCATTGCATATTTTATTCATATGTAAACCACATATTCGATACTTGTACCTAGGAATTTCTAATTTGTGTTTTGGCAATTTACTAAATATAAAATAAATAATAGATACATAAATAAAAATCTATAAAAATAACAAGTTAAGAAATGTTTTAGTCCCATACAGATTTATTCAATACAATACAATTGCAACCCTTTTCGGGGCCACATGACGTATACGTAACGTAAATGTTATTGAGCACATATGGCACTTACCATCGTTGCATAGCAGGTGGAACATAGAATTGATGAACTTGTCCAATACGTAGATACTTGGCTTTTTCAGTGTGTCCCGTGCAAAGGATGTAAACTGTTTTCTGGTTTGGTGACTGAATTTTCCAGTGCCTGCGACACACGCACACTTCACTTAAACGGCCTACACACACACACACACTCACACACGGCCACACAAGTGGGCACTTTGTGGGTATGCAGTAAATCCCTTTAGCCAGACGCAATTAAAACACTTCGCCGCGGCCTTTTGACCGTTTAACTTTTGCTGCGAGTCAAGTGCCGTTCGGAACGGAACGGGCTTTGTTGTGCTGGGTGCACACGTGTGTGTTTTTGGGAGCCGAATGCTCGCTATAATTTTCACGGTTCTCAATTTGGTATTCGACTTGGGTTTCAACTCCTAATGCCTGCACGTTGTGTTTCCAAAATGTGAAAGAGGCCTGTACGAAATATTAAGCGTCTATGCCGGCACAAATATTTCGGCAATTAAGATGCGCCCCGCCGTCGACGCACGGCGCGTATACGCGATGTCGACACCGGAATTCCTTAATGTAAGCAGGCGTCAGTTGGCTGGCGTGTGTCGTCTTTAATGGCAGCACTGGCGACGGCAGCGCTGTCAAAGACACAACAGCCACAACAACATCAGCTATGCCAGAGGCAGCGGCATCTCATCCTGTGTGTTGCTTGTTGCCCATGCGAGCTGCCCACCTAAGTTGTCAACACTTTTGAAGCCTGAGATTATACAGGCTTTGGGTTAGCCTGTGACATAAGCTGTGACTTTGCTCGGATACCTGACTACTCACTTCGGGTAATTTATCCCCAGTTCCTATTGTCGAACAAAAACAAGCAGATACAACGCTTGCTGTTGGTACAGCTTTGGTTTACATCATGCTTATAAAGTTCTACGTTTTAATATAAAATTGTCTATCTAACGCTAAAATCTAATCAGATTTGTGCACTGTTTAATTTTAAATAGTAACAACTTCTAAACATAGAATCAGTTTGAAAAATCATTTTCAAAAATTCAATTTGTCAACATTTTATTTTTAATTCAGCAACTTTTCTTGTAACTTGTTCAAGGAAAGAAATTGTATGAAAATATATCTCTTTATTTGTTTACCTATATCAAAAAGTTTGTTACAAATGCAACATTTTAACAAAAAAATTAATAAACTTGATTTTTGAAATTTAAAAATATTTTTTTTTAATCTTAGCGATTGATTATTAGTTGCAAAATGTTGTCACTTTTCTTTCTACATCAACTGAGTTTAAACTTTAATTAGGAGGAACTTGCAAAGAGAGAAACATTTACAAAGGTATATATTTTTATATACTTGTGAATACTAAATTGCACAAATCAGTTATTTCAAAGACAATTCAGCAATT
This sequence comes from Drosophila micromelanica, assembly GCA_004143825.1. Taxonomy (NCBI): domain Eukaryota; kingdom Metazoa; phylum Arthropoda; class Insecta; order Diptera; family Drosophilidae; genus Drosophila; species Drosophila micromelanica. The sequence continues at coordinate 14,972 of SCDY01000281.1, forward strand.
TATAATCGCATATATTCCGAAAAGAATGCAAAAAAATCTTGCGTTTGCGAATTATGTTCAATATATATTGATAAGCTGATAAATAAGCACTGTTAACATTACAGCATTCGTTATACCCTAGCATCAACATCTAAGTCATAATTTAAGCTGTCAACTAAGTGAGAGCATTTGTGTTTCCGTCAAGAGAGTTTGCTTAACACAGTGAACATGGTCTTAACATTGTTTGGCCGCTATGGCAGCTCATTAAGACAAACACCAGCTGATGCCAATGATGACGTTGCCGATGGAAATGCTATTGAGATGCCAGGCACGCCATGGTTCTCAGACCACATCACCACAACTGCCACAGACGTCGAGGCAGTTGCCGCTGCCCTGTTGGGTTCATTCATAAAAATCTTACGCTTGCTCGGGCGCTAACCTTCAATTGCTGGCTGGGCACTGTTAAAGCCTTAAACTTAGACAATAACAAGCACACACACGCGAGACACATCTACACACGGATGTTCAAACACACACACACACACACATACAGACAGTAAACGAACTTTAAGTTGTAGCTGCGGCTGCCACTTGACATCGAGTTGACTTGGACTGTTTCTTGCACAGCTCGCGTTGCCTACTTTTTTGGGCCGGACAACAACAACTACCAGAGTGGAAATCCGCACGCGATTTGCGCGAGCTGGAGAATATTTTCCACGGGTGACACAGAACTGTACGCGTTGAGGTTTTCACGGCAACTGAAATTGAAATTGAAACGGCAACTCTGTTGAAGCAGCAGCCGCCAATTATTGTCCTCGCCTTCGTCCTCGTGCTGGCTGTCGGCTCCGCTCGCAACGAAAGTGAAAAGTAACGCATACGCAGCGTTGACCCGCATCTATGTGGATGCGGTAGCTTTTCAAGTAATCTCTGTGAGCTTTCGGAGAGCGGAATGCCAAACAGCTGATTTTTGTTATTTAGCGTTTCGCCGGGCGGCTTTTCAATCCGCATTATTATTGTTGTTGTTTTGGCTAACTTTGTTTTTGTATTGACAAGTTTTGTTGATGTTAGTTTTCTCTGCAAATGGTTGGATTATTTATTGTTTTGTATGTTTGGATGCAGTTGCCAATTGTAAGTCAAGGACGTAAGCAACTTAGTCACATAACAAAGTTATACCTTGTTTGCAACTTAAAAGTACATCCACATATATGTTTATATAATTATGTATATACTTTTTATGATGATTTCATACAAGTGTTCAAATGTGGAAAAATTGTTGGCCATGTATGAAGTGGTGCATAATGTAAGTTCAATATGTTGACTTAAAGGTTAAACTGGAAAATAAAGATAAATTTATTCAATAAGTGGTATTTTTGTTTATTTCTATTAAATTATTTCAAAAAATGTAATGCTCATAATTTAATTTTGAATTTATTGTCAATTAATCATTAAAGGAAAATTAGTGAATTAGTCATTAAAGGAAAAAAAAATTAATTATTTGAAAATATTATTATTTTGTTTTTGTATTAATCTATACACAGAATATTATTAAATTTTATAATATTATAGTTTGTCAAAACTAACAATAATAAAAGTCTTCGTTTGATTTATTTACTCACTTCAACATATTAAATTCATTCCTTAACTTATCTGATTGGATGTGATTTATTTACATGTCAAAATTGAAAAGGCTAAATACGCTTTGATTCCAAAAGCTAAGCAAATGTTTTCTCTAATTGGCCCTCTTTAATTACTTAGGCTTAGTGGGGTATTTTTGGTAATAGAAACGGCTTTTTAGAATGACATGCTAAATTTGAAGCTTAGCAACTTCTAGGCTAGCTTTAGTTGGTTCGTGGCGAGGACAAATCTGACACAGAAGCTTTAAAGCTTATATAAGCTTCTGAGCGATTAAAAATACCTTTAAAAGCTTTTCCCAAACATTTATGGCAGCTTTTTAAGCTATAAAGGACATTTTAGCATATTTTTTGATTGACTTAAAAGATTTTTCACAGAATCATTTCTGAATTATGTTGTACTTGGCGGGAACTATATATTATTTAATTATATTTATTGATTTTTTTTGAATGGAATGGCTTGGATAATTCATGCTATTTCTGTGATCGGAAAAATTATAACCAAATCGAAATTCACAACAATTAATTTGAAAACCTCTCCCTCCGTAAAAACCTTTGTTGCCGTAAGCCTTTATTATGGGCTACGTTTTCTGTATTTTTGTTTGTACAGTGAACATTTTATTGCTTAACTTTCCGACACGAAGCCTTTCAGCAGCTGGCTGACCTTTTGGGGACCCTAGGAATTCCAGAAAAGTTTACACAGGTCAAAGAAAATATTTGGCCAAACATATATGACAACTTCTGCTGTAGGGCGTGGCTAATGCCACCCGCATTGTGTGCATGCCGAGCAATAAAGGAAAGAAAGGAACCCCTTAAAAATTGGGGACTGCTGTTAACGGGCTGAAGGTCTACCACAGGCCGCAGAGTTTGTAACTTATTCAGCCGAGGTAAAAACGCATGAAAATCTGTTTAATTTTTCGGCATCGATTGACCGAAATGGCAATGAGGAAGTATGCAGAAAAAAGCGCAAGCATCTGCTTGATTAAATTTCATTTAATTCAATTAAGCGGATACCTTCGATTGGCTTTCTGGCACTCAGTGCGCATCTTATGGTTTTTGGTTATGGCCTGCAGGTGTGCCAAAGATTTCGCTTAAATAAATTGAAAACTGTTTACCGCTTTTGTTTTCGCAGCTGCCAGCAACCGAATATAATTAAATTGCCTGCGTTTTTAATTTGTCCGCATTAGCCAAAAGCAACTTAGCCGCAAACTTGGCTAAGTTTGATACACCTGTGAGTTTAACATGTTTACACTTCGTGAACTAGTGGCTTTTACACCCTGTCGCATCCTGCCCCCAATCTCCTCTATTTGTGGAAATATTTTTGCATGCCAGGCACATAACGCATTGCGAGCTTTAAATTGAACATGTCAACTTTACTTATTTACTTACTGCAATATATACAAGCAAAGTTTTGATTCTCACTTTTTGTGCCTACTCTGATCTGAGGATTTTGAGGACTTAAAAGGAAAAAATTCTCATTGTCCACTGCACGCTTTGACCAGGTGTATTCGCTGCTCTTATTTTTATTTTTTTCTCCCTGATTGGCAAACTTTTCCAATGAAACTCATGGCTGTGCATGCCAAAAATTGCGTTAATGATAAATTTGTGTATTCGTATTTACTTTAACAGTAAATGAAAAGTCCGCAGGGAAACGAAAGCTTGCACAATTGTCCAACTTCAGAAAGTTGTTTTCCAACTGTCGCCGTCTGTCAATAAGCATTAAGCTACCTTTGTTCATGACTTGAAAACGATAATGCTTTTGATTATTTGCATTCGTCTTAACGTTTGTCACGCAAACTTAATTTGCTAATTTGCAGCTAAAAAATCAATTAAAGATAAATAAAGCAAATAAAAGTGTAATATAGTTTTTACTATTTCCACTTATTCATCGGTACACATTTTTAATATAATTAATGTTTTAAGGAAATTTTCTAGTCAATAGTATACTTAATTGATATATTTCAATCTGTTATTGAGTTAAGAACTGTGTTCAATACCCAGTCTTTCTTTTATATTCTACTTGAAACACTCGACCACTTTGTAAACATGTCGCTAAACCTTTCTTCTGTGTCACTTTTCGGGCGCATTCATTTATATTTATGACCGCCATTAAACACATATTAAAATCAACACTATGGAATTTTTACGAGCACTCGAAACTTGACATTGGTCATTATTAGGCCGGAAGATGAATGCGTCGTGGACATTGGCGCTGGCAACATGTTGTATGCGTAATTGCGCATACGCCATTTTGTTCATGACCATTAAAAGGGGTTCGGAACTAAAACTTTTGGCTGAATTCATGCACGTTTAACATTCACAGTAATTTACAATCTCTTACAGCTGCAATTCTGAAAGCGGAAAATAGGGTTTAAGGAAAATGTATTAACCGACTATATATATTTTTTTTTCTTAGGCAGCTTTCAGGCAACTAACAAGATAACTTAAAATGTTTTCTTTCTGAAGATTTTATAGTCTCCTTTTTTATTAATTTTTTTAGAAGTAGATTGCAAATTTAAAAGTAATAAATAAAAATTGAATTTAATAATACACAAAGCAATACTTAACGAAGTACTTAGTTTCTTTTCCTATGGTCGAAAAGTTATGCTGGATATTTTTCTACCAGCAAAAGTTTTAAATGTTCAAGATTGGCTATCTTTATTTATTCGCTAAATACAATTTCCAAATATGATAAAAAAAAAGGAAAATATATTAATTTTATATTATACAGTTTACAAACTTGCAAACACGCATTAGGCTGAGAAGGGTACTTATTATTCGGTTATTCGCAAGTTTTTGTTCAAACATTTTCTTTTTTGTTTTAGCAAGTGAAAATGCTTCGCAGTTCACGGCTGACTGACAATGAAGTTAACATTTCGGTTTGACTAAATTAGCTGGGGAGCGTGTGCTGCTTTATGCGAGTCACTGTCAGCGTGTTTCACAGCGTGCAGGAATTTTATTTTTCTTTAATTTTTAAAGCAACTCAAATTTACAGCCTCCTACAAATATTTACCAAATACTCACCAACTTGTTGCCAACGGTTAAAAAATCACTTAGTACATAAGTTGACATTTACTTTTGAATTAAAGCTAGTGCTTATAAATTAACTTGAAACTGGTGTAGGTTGCACAAAAATGAATTTTCAACCATTTTCAATGAACTCAGGTTATAAAAGGAATGTTAAATTTGAATGGTAATTCTGTAATTTCACTTGTTCACATTCATTTATAAACATTAAATAGACGTAATGGCATGCTTAGAACTTATAAGAAAATTTCCCCAGAAACCTGTATTTAAGAGAGCAGTGCTTAACCAGTATTAAACAAGCTAAGTACAGTTAAGAGCAAATGTGTGAACAGTTCTGCTTGAATTAAAATATCTATTATTTTGATAAAACTGATAACTGTTATCGTGATCTGAAAATAGCTTCAGTCAGCTCATGGATTCATATTCACATCAGTCTACTAAAAGGGAGTCTTTCAATGAAGTAGAGAATTCCTTAACTGTGTAAGGAACGAGAAGAGAAACTCCTATATATTGGACCTCGACATAAAGTGGCTTGAGTTTCTAACCATAGCTTACCATAAATTATCAAGACTATGTATACAGTCTCATTGGCAAGCAAATGCTTTGCTGATAATTATAGCTATAACTTGACTGATTATCAATAGTGATTGAATCTTTATGCACAATATTCCATTTGAGCGATCTTATATTTTTATTACGCACAATTTGTAATTATAACAATTTAGATGTACCCTTAAAAGACAACGATTGTTGACTCAACTATTCTGATTTGATTGGGCACATAAAGTTAGTTATCCTTGCGGAAATCATAACAATAACTACTCCCGACACTTGCTATCCAATTAGCGGACAATCAGCACATTCCTCATAGCGAAATTTGTGTCAATTTGTAAGTCGAACGCACTACAATCGGCCAACTGGGTGTGGAATCCGTGTGGCGAGGGAAGTGGCATTCCCCTAATAACAATACACTCAATTTGAAGGTCTGTGCCTATTCTTTTGGCAGAGCACGCATCTATGGGTCAATCAGCTGGGGATAGCCACAGTCCCCCACAGTGTGAAAGTTCGATGCCCACACGCAATCTAGAACAGTAAATAAATATAATATGGATGATAGCAAAAACGAATTCAATTGATATGCTTGCTGAATTGGCAGACGGTTATAATTTGCCATGTATGTAGGGAATCAAGCAAAGAACAAGGTCGAGCCAAAGTTTTTTATTCTTCTCACATTGCCTTTTATACTTATCACTTTTTCTAGCAATCTATCGTTGACATTTGTGATACCCTTTATCCAAATACACAAAAGGGTGTGATGCAGAATTGTATACAAATTCTTGATTTAGTAAGAATTCTTTAAATTTATGCGAATGGACATTTTATACCATAATCCTTAGCGTGCTAAGCTTGTGCTTTGTATAAGTGAAAAATATAAATTATTTGCCATTTTAAATTGGTTATTAATCTATCCAATTGAGATGAAACTAGATACGGAGTATCGCATGGTGTATTCGCATTTTTGCTTGTTTTTGCAGTCGTTTTCCCTTTACTGATAAACTTAGCTCGTTTGCAGGACTTTAAGGGTATCTGTAACGGCATCGCAAATGCTCGGCAAAAGTGAAATTGGCGTCTGTCGAGTGTCATACAGTGCCCTTGACACTGATGGCATCCTGGCCGCCGGTTTGACTGGCAAATATTTATAATTGCTTCCTTTGGCGTATTTAATAAGTTAAAATTGCTGTGCTGTCTTATGCACTTATGTGATTAAAGATCTTTCAATGTGATGTTTATTCTGCGCTAGACAAGTTCAAGTTTACATAAAACTAATTGATCTCCTTGTAATACTGCTATTTAAGAATCTTAATTTTTAGATACTCCTCATCCAATTAAATAATTTGTTAACTAACCATAAATTAGAATGGTCTATTCGCTTGACTGTTTTTAAATACATTTTAAAAATAATTAAATAAATAGAAACCCGAAATTTATCTGTTTCGCAAATTTATACAATACCTATAATAAATAATACCTATAATATAAAATGGTTCTTTTAAAGTTATTTAAATGTATTTATGTATCAATCGAGAGTGAAACTCTGTGAAATGTTGCTGAATTTTGCAACTCAAAGAAAATGTCAACTCTCTTATGCATTAGTGTTTAAACATGGTCAAAGCGAAATAGTCAAGGCCTTTCATCTGGCAATAAAAATAAGAATGCAACAGCTTTACCTTAATATTCCCATTTGCCTTCATGTCGTGTGCATATTTCATGACCCTATTTGACTGTGGGTCAGTGAAGCGATTGCCAATTGCTTCTATTTGTGAGTCTGCCGCACACAATTTATGTGTGTAGAATTCTTATATGCTAAGCGACAACTCTGAAAGGAGGTCTCGGTGGTGGGACAACTCTCTTTTGGCCATAAACTTTTCAGTGTCACTTGGCTGATTGCATTCGCCTGCTTATGTTTTTATTTTACGCTATTAAAATTCTTGGCTTATATCCAATAGCTGAACATATTTTTTGCTGGATATGCAGTCCGGCTAGATTTCATTATGCCAGTTAGCAAGGTCAGAAACGCTTTGGTAATAAGGAAAAACTTGTCGACAATTTTAAATTTTTGTGGAAACTTTGCCAGCTGCAAAAAAGTTCCATGGCGTCTTTGATTTTTATCAAGATTATAGTGCTTTTAGTTTAATTGAACATCGAAAATACAACGACATCCATATGTTATCTAAAGTAATGAAGCGTCATTGATCAAGCAACAAAGATAATGGGCTTTTAGCTATTTGTCCTCAATTTTGAGGTGGTTTTTCTCCTCACCTAATTGCAAGCATAATTAATAGCCTTCATTCCTACTTCCTGATACGATTCGGTGTAAATATATATATATAAACAAATATACAGCTTGTTTTTATTGATTCATATATACAAAGTTGTTGGCAGCACACAGATTCAGCCCCACCGATTTGGGCCACGTCCTGAGCGTCATTAATATTCATAAATACATATATATTTATTGTTTGGACGCCAGCTGACCTGTCCAATGTTGCTGTCCATTGTTGGGCCCATGAGTTAGGGACTACCTGGAACTTTTGTTGTTGCAATGTGTCAAATTTTTGATGCGCTTTAATTAACATGCAAATTGCTTCGTGTTCTGCTTTGTGTCATGAATAGATTTTTTTAATGTTGCCTACACTGCGTATTCGCAACGTTTAATTAAATTGTTCATCGCTACAACGACACTGACTCTTCACACTGTGAACTTTTTAATTGAATTATATATGTATATATATGTATATGTATGTATGTGTATGTAAGCAATGCATTCAATGCAAAATTGAAAAACTTTGAACAGCGACGCAATCCACACGCAAAAAGGAACTCCTTTCATTATTTTCAATCGAAATTTGATTAAGCGCACTCTATGGGGTGATGCGCTTTGAAAAGCACATTCTACAGCTGTGAGGTATAAAAAATATTAAAAACTGAATGAATTGTTATTGAACATTACTAGCAGTAAAGACAGCTTCAGGCTGGGCTGACTATATATATTATATATATTTTTTAAATTAAATTACATATTTTATTGTTTACATTCATATTTTAGTCGCCAGGTTTTGAATTATATATGACTAAAAGCTGTGCGGCTATATATTGGCATATTCAAAATATCAATATTATATCAAATTTACTTTTGATGCTAAAATAAAAGCACTGACTCAACGCAACTTTCATTTCTATTTATTTAACTTACCACTTGTGAATTCTACCAATATTGAATCTATAAAGATTGGAAAAAAATCCATTAGTTATATTTTATTGTATCTTGCTATTATTATATGAATACTTTGTATTTATATAGTTGAATACCGACATGATATATTAAAGAAAACGTCTGTAATATGAAAGCTATAGACTAAACCTATTCGATTTTAGATTCTCCTAATCAATACGCAAAAAAAAGTTCATAATTTTTTTTTCAATATACGATTCATCAATTTTAAGACATAATTTTCTTACCGTTCTTCGGTGTCTATAAAGCATATCCATATCCATAAATAAATTTATCTTATGCTGACCTTCCCTTCAAAAAACCATACCTTCATTTCTTATTAATTCCTAGCTGAAGCAGCCCTTTGTAGTTCGTCCCAATAGTTTATTGATCACTGTTGACACTGTTTGCTATTTTGTTGCATGTCTACATTAATATTCTTTTTTATCTCACTTAAGTCTTAATTCAGAAATGTTTTTTTTTTGCATATGAAATATAATTGCAATCCACGAGCAAGCCCGGTGCCAATTGCTAGTAATGATGAGGTGGTAAATTTGCGTGGCGCTCGGCTAATGCCGATTTGCCAACTTAATTGGCTTAGAGCCATGTGAAATTTCGTTGAAGTGGCTCAGCCAAGGCGGCTGTTCACATTTCGATGATGGCGTGTTAATTAAGTGCTTGCACGCACATTTGAAAAGCTGAATAGTCGAATAGCTGAACGGTGAAACTGATGCATAGACCCAGCCAAATGAGGCCCAGCAATTTGCACTTGGCTCAGCCTGGCGACTGCGAATTTATGGCACAGCAGCAGCTTGAAGTGCCGCCCTCATGCTTCATCATTGGTCTGCACACACAAACATGCACACACATGCACACACACGCACACACCCACACACTGAGTGCTTCTTCGCTGACAGTTTCAACGAGCTGTGAAAATGCATTTTTGGTTTTTACATTTTTCAGCAGAGTTCCCGTTGGAAATCTTCCGAAACAGTTTGAAACGGCTTTGTTTACCAGACAGTTCCATTTGCAACCGAGATTATTATCCATTGCGTCGTCACCATAGGAGCTATTGGCTGCCTAACATGTTATGTGGTCTTATTCTCTCCTTATACCCATTGAAAATGGTTTAAAAAGGTTTACTGGTTTTGTGCCAACGTATTTAACAGTCGGAAGAAAGCATCTCCGATTCCATTAAGTATATATATTCCTTATCAGGTTAACGAGCTGACTGATTATATATCATGCCCGTCTGCTTGTCGACTGTCTGTCCGTCACTATGGACGTGTATATAAAAGCTATAGTCCATAACTTTTGATTACATGCCGCGTTTGATTATTATCAAAAAAAAATTCGATCTTTAACACAATTTATTAATAATAGAATATATATTTTTTTGTTTTTAATTATAGGTGAGTTTTAGTTCTTCTATTTTGCTGCAGCTGCATTTGAATTGAGTTGCATTGCATTTGATGGTTTCTCGTCAATAATGCTTGAATGTAACTCTGCCTCTCGGCTATTTGATTATTCAGATCGACAATAGTTTCCCTGTAGTTATTTCTGCATTTTTTTGCCTTGTACTTTGACAGTTTCCTTTAAATACTGAATCAGTTAGTTCTGATATTTATCTGCGACAGGTGGAAAGTCTTCCTCAATTCGCGCATTTGGCAGATCCTGTATTTGCAGTTTCTTCTGTAATTGCTTCCAGTTCTGCTGTAATCTAATATCTATGTAGTCATATCATAGTTCAAGCATCGATTTTTAATTACCATTTGCTGAGCTTTGACAGCATTGAGAATTGCTGCAAATATGGCAAATTTAATGACAATGTCCGTTACTTACTTATCCCCACAAGGTGCAAAATTGAACTACACGTAAAAATGTTTTTTACGCTAATAGTTTAAATGGTAGTTAAAATGTGATTTAACGGGTTGTTAAACTGGAACAGCTTGAAATCTAAAAACCTGTGTATACCGCAGATTAAAATACTCTAGCAAAAGGTGAAAGATATATAGATATGATTTTGGGATGCGGCCACAGAGGGCGTGGCAAACTGATAACACCGAACATCAAAAATCGATAAAATGTTAATATTTCCACAGTTTTAAAGCTAGAAAAAATAGAATTATATTTTATTAAAAGTACAAATAATATAAATATATATGAACTGGGAAGACAAAGGAAAAAAAAGACTATTATAGTATATAGTAGAAGGAAAAATATCTGAGGTATCTATAAGTGCAATTAATAGTTATTAGGCGACTCGTGTCGAAAAAACATTTTAATTAATGTGCAAAGGTATATTGGGAAATTGTATGTTGGTCGAGCACTCCCACTCTACTCAATGTTATGGCAATTTTAACAGCCGCATTTGCAATTTGCGTACTCTTTGTGAGTTGCCTTCTTCTGTGTGAGCGGATCCTAAATGTGTTATAGGTTTACTGTGACGTCCACTGGTCACGTGGCATTCTGTTACGCCAGCTAAGCTGCTCTTTTTGAACAAAGGACGAGACTCCTGTTGCCCCAGGTGAGCTGCATATAAATAAGTCAAGTGCAGACACCAAATTCTTAGATATTCGCATTTTGACGAGGCGCACTGGGACCAGCGATTATGTTGCTGAGGTACAACTTTCTTGTTGCACAACTTATAAAGAACTTTAAGGATATTCTCCTTCGCCACCCAGGGACTAACCAAATTATGTAATCTGGTGCGGTCGCGACAATTTCCGTACTTCGCTTACTGTTTTATGACATCAGGCGAAACTTTTAGATGCACTTTATTAGGCAATCAACAATGTGTGTGTGTGTGTGTGTGTGTGTGTGTGTGTGTGTGTTTGTTGTGGCGTGTGGTGTGTTAAATTGTATAAACTGCGTTTGACAGCCACTCACAGGTGCGTCACTCGTTCACCAAATCCTTCTGACCGCAAATGTATGCTAACTGCTTTGGTCGCGGCTTTGCCGGCATCAACGAAATCGTTATTTGTAATTTGTGGTCATTTGGAAAGCGCCGCTAAATTGCATTTTTACAGCATAATGCCAAATATATTCGGATTGCCCGTCGTAAAGGCTGTGAATGCCTGTGAGTTTTGGCCCACTTTAAACGCTGCCCTACGTAAAGCGTATTTTATTTAGCTAATGTAAATTTTCAACACAAAAGTGACCTGGATTTCATGACCAGCCGATTAGCGATCAAAGACCCTATGAAAATCACCAGTCGCAAGTATGGAAAGTTAATTAAATGGAACATTTCCAAAACAACTTTTCTAAGTAGAATAAATTGTAATAATTTAAACGGGAGAGATGGAAAACGGGCTTTTCTGATAGATTTTCTGATACCCGTTTACGAAAAAATTGCGTACAGCAAGTTATAAATTTTTTTTCTTTCATAAATTCGCTTGCAAGATTTGGTTGAAAATCCCAATTAAAAATCCAGACCAACAGAATTATTAGCAGTTCGATAGAAAATACTGAAAAAGTGAAATTTCCCATTGCCTTCTTCCACGGAAATCTTTTTGGCCCACCGATGCGTAATATTGCCAATGAAAATTTCGGTTGAAATGCATTGCAAATAGAATCGTCTAAATTAAGCTGTGTTCAATCATTTATACATATGCAGAATTGACTTCACTCAGGATGCCCTTCAGGAGGGATATTAACTTTCTACATACATGCATGTAACTGGGAATTTTAATTAAATCCGTTATATGCACTTTAAATGGATACCAGCTATGAAGAGAAGAGATCAAATTGAGCTGTTTGTGACATCAGTTACATGACGCCCTCAATCCAATTGAGGTGCCTCCACTGGGGACAACTTGAGACCAAAACAGTTCTGTTGAGATCTCATGGGGTTTAGTAAAGTTTAGGAGTTTGCTCTCACAAAATCAAACTGTGGCTAACATGTTCGTCTGTGAACTGTGGCTTTCAACTTGGCTACTTGTATTGGCCCATTCAATTACAAATTGCTGACCACACGCAATGTAAGGAAATGTGGGCAATTGAATGTCGAATTGTGTTCTGTGGCCGACATTGGCAGTGGCAAACGAATTTTTGGGTATTTACCTGGGCTGAAACGTGTTGGACAAACAAGAGATAAAGACGAACAATAAGTTACTAGCACGAGTACGGGCCTGGGCATTGCCCAACTCTTTGGCCATTGTTTGACAATGGCTGTGGCTTTTGTTATTTTGTCAAGAGTTGCCTGTCGGTCGGTTGGCGGTTTGTTGTTTATCTTTGGCCAACAGTTGCCGTCAACAGAGTTTCCCTTTTATTGTAATTTGAACTAAAACATAAAGCCAAAATATCGTCTGTTGTCCTTTTTAGCCAGTGCAGCACTTTTGTGGCTGTTAAATTTCACATTTCTCATTCACTTTAAGTCTGTACTGTCCGTCCGGGAATCTACGAGTCATTAGCACTTGACATGCAAATTTCATCTGCAAATTGTTGTTGGCATACACAAAATTCTTGTGTGTGCTTATGTGTGTGTATCAACGATTAAAACATGCACAAATTGGTAAATAAGTAATTTACCCATCCAGGCTTAATTAAATGTTAAAGCAGTTCACACGCAATAGCTTTGCTAAACTTGGAACGTGCCATTCACAAACTGCACAACAATAAATATTTACACTCTCATTAAAGTTTGCACATTAAAATAATACAGGCCCGGCACTAACTAAACAATAAACTAAACCCGAATCAAAATCAACAGCACAAATAGTGCCGAACATTGCTGGCACAAGCTTAAAACTTTTTCGATCTCTTTCACAAAGTTGGCTGAAAAAAATAATAACAATAGTGCTATTGACAAAAATGGTCGGCAATAGGGCTACCCTGTTTTTATGCCGGAATTATTCTCGGGGTACGGAGTTGACCATGTTAGAAATATTGTGATGAAATTATTTAGGAAAAGTACTTTTTTTGGGTTGGAATACATTTTAGCTTATATCACATTTCTGTAAGCCATGTGTAGAAAAAATGTATAATTATTAATTTTATTATTAAGCGAGTTTAAAATTTTTAGGCAAAATAACTGTGAGTACATTTTTTATTCATTTTATTTAATTTGTTTTATGTGTAATTTTCCTTTCTACGAAAATGTTGGGAAAATTATGTTCGTCAACGTAAGGTAAAATTTGGGACGAGAGAGAGAAGATAAACTTATGTTTATCCGAGCTGTTCCCGTATAATATGTCTGCTGTACTCAGATTTTAAAGCAAGTTGGGTGTAGTTTTTATATTAGTGAAAAGCTATTGTTCTATTTAAAAGTAATGTTGATAGAAGTAATAAAATTCGTGATACTGTTGTGATAAAAATGTTAATAACGCTTCGAGAATATTTTATGCCGCATCATTATACCTTATTATGCCTATTTGATGGGTATTTATGGGGTATTAAGTACCCAGTAAATTTGCTTTTTTGCTCGAGCGAGACCCCTGTCTGCAAAGGAGCCTGTGCTCGGGTCACGTGCCTGAACGAATTATAAACGAGCTGAAGCTGCTGTGCAGCACGTGTGGGGTGGAAGGATCAGGATAGTGAGTGTGAATTGTTTTGTGAACTGCTATGGCATTAATATATATAAGCAAAAGAAAAAATTACTTTAATGAAGCATACAAATATCTACTAAATTTGAGAACGGAAAACCATTGAACATTTATATATGTGTTTTTTTTCTTCATATCGATGCACATTCTATTCTGTAATGCGTTTTCTTTTAAGCTCAGTTGAGTGTTGGCTTCGCTTAAACGGGTTTCGCTTGGATCAGAGCTGAGGATTAGACTAGAAGCTTATCAACTGTAGTCAAGCTGCGGCTCAAGCCCGACTGCTAACTTTCAAATCCAGCCTTTGTTCACCCCGGGACTGCACTGGCATTTCCAGCTTATTGCGCTGGCATTCTCCGTTGGTTCACGCCGACATTTTGTGCTTTCATAAATCATCATTTAGTTCATGTCATGCTGTTGCGTGTTTGCCGTCAAAATGGCTGCCAGGGAACAGCCGTAGCCGTAGCCGTAGCCGTAGCCACAACCGTAGCCACAGCCGTAGCCACAGCGCGAGACGCAGCTACTTGCAGCATTTGCTTTGTTTTCTGCGTTCACCGTGACGTATGAGTGATTTATGTAAATGAAATTGTTGTTACCGGCAATATACAACTCGTTTGCTTCATTTGAGTGCATTGAATTTCTCAGTGCAAATGAGTTGGCAACAATTTGATAACAAATTTAAATGGAAATGTTGCGACATTGGACGCAAGAACTTCATTCATTGCATTGTTGACCAGGCCGCATGAATATTTAAGGGTTTAATTTGCAATTTAAACGCGGCCCCAGTAAAAATGCCGCGCCATTGTTTTGGCCCGCCTTTGCGGGTGCTAAGCAGACGGGGTCTGCTCCTATTTTGTCTGTTGGCGTTGGCTCTCTGCCGTGGGCCTTCATCAAGTGCGAGCACGCTGATGGCCAGGCACAATTAAGTGTTTTTATGCACGCTGCATTATTGCCAGCAATTACTCAAGTATGCTAATGACGACTGTCTCACTCTCTCTCTCTCTCTCGTCTGTCTGTCTGCCTTAAAAACCTGCTTAGAGCAAACATACAGCTACTTGACCTTAATCACGCCGCATCAACGAACCCAGTCTTGTTAGTGAAACCTGGCCAAGAGTACACACAAAAACACAACAGCTGTTTTGATGTGCTTTAAAGTTTAGCAAAATAACTTACACAAAACTGGCTTTTCTTTGGTTGACAATGGCACTCTCTGACCCTGCGGCATCCCAAGCAAGTCACGCTCCATTCATGCCCCAGATGCGTCCTGGATTCTGTCCCACATTCAACTGTAAATTTGGATTGTTTGCTCGCCCCATTGGCAACTTGAATAGGACCTTTTCAATATGCCGCATTTATTTTATTGATTTAAATTCCCTTAGCTTGGTGAATGAATAGAAAAAGCTTTTTACTTAATTGTTATGCACAACTTTAAGGTACAATTTTTTATATTTGGCAATTTTAAATAAACACTTGCAATTGTTACATTATTACATTTGTAATAATTATAAAAGCGCTCTTTAGTCGAAATTATTCTGGAATGCATTGTCACTGTAGAAAAACAATGAAGAATAACTGTGAAATATTAAACAAGGGAACAAAGACCAAATTCAGTGTATTTTTAGTAAAGTAATATATATTTTGTTGGCAGAAAAGTTGAAACGAATTTATTAATTGTGATAAAAAACAAAAGCAAAATAACGAAAGATTTCAGTTGTTCATATTTAATACATATTTTGCAACTATAAATAAACTGAATGAATAAATAAATACCTGTACATTTTTTTCACTCAGTTAATATTAAATTTTGTAACTCATCAGTCTGAATATTTCGTAATCTCAACAGCACAGTTTAATAATTAGTGGTAAAAACTATGGCAATGGCATTTATAATATGAATTAGGCTGCAATATGCAATTAGATAAGTTTATCCAGTTATGTCTGGATAAATCAAAAACAAATTGCACGCAATCAAATGAATAGAATCGTCTGACGTTGTTAGGAGAGCACCCGGCCAGAGGGTGGAGGTGTATTTTTTAGGAATTGCCTCATTATTTATTAATTAAAGCCACTTGTCACCGACTTGCTGTTAAGTACTTTTTTATGCCCAATAAAAACTAAAAAATTAAACATTTTTAAATTGTATCTCCTCAAATTTAGAGTTGAAAGCAACATTTATAAAGAAGAAAAAAATTATGTGTTCTTTTTTTTTTGTAGTATATTAGTAAATAGTTTTTAACGTGTCTTATAAAAAGTTATTAGGAAATTTTTTTGGTTTTTTTTTTTAATTTTTATGAATACATTGAAAATTCCTGATTTAACGCTACATATTTGACGGTGAAAATTATTCTCGTTATATAGTGAAATAAAACATATAATAGTTTTATTAAATGTCTGCACCTTTTAGCCATGATATCAGTCATTAGCTTGACAAATTTTAGTACTTTCATTTCATAATTTATTATCACTTTTATAATGTTTAACTTTTTTATAATATAGCTCACCAAGTGCTTTCAATCGATAATTTCTGCGAAGTCTGTCCCTCAGAACGAGGCATTGCTTGCTCTGCATTAACTATGCATTTTTGTTCAATTTAAATACCATTTGGCAGAGCCATGCTCTGATTGAGCCAGAATGCATATTGTATTCCCAAACCAAAGACTACCAGCATGTGGGGCATTTTTAATTTTCAGAATTCTTGGTTATCGTTGTCGTGTAAACATTTACATAAGTGGAAGGCTTTCTCATTTGTTTTGGCCATGTGCGACGACTACCCTGCCACATGTGGTAGCCTGGCATGCAAAGTTATGAAAATGGAACGCACACAAACTACACACACACACACAGACAGACATGCAGATGCACACCCATATTGAAAATCGTTGCTCAATGTTATTGTAGAAATGCGTATGCAAATGTCTGATGGCATTTCGTTAATGGCTCTTGACTGGAGACAGTTGACGGAGCCCGAATCTTGATTTGATTCGAGCAATAAAAGTACAACTTTGACAATTTCCCTATGGCATGACACACAATAGCTGACTGCGGAACAATGCCGCAGGTTGTCAATCATCCAACAAAGCTCAAAGCCAAGACATGCCCCAAAATGTTACACAGCACAACTGGCTCGAAGCTCGCTTTAAAGCCAACCTGAAATTAAATTAATCCCCTTTGTGAAGGCAGCTCATGATACAGAACGCATTAAGCTCTACGTATTAAACAGCTGCTGCTGTTTTAAAATTTACTTCAATTTTCTAAGTATTTAAAACAATTACGGTCGCAACGGATGCGATGTTAGATACTCAGCATCAAGCTTTATAAATAACTGAATTCTCGGAATTTAACTCTGACTAAATTTTCACTTTTGTGTAAGTTTTCGAGGAATTGTGTTTTCATTCATTTGACCTGTAACGACTAAATGACAGAATCAAAAACGTATTTTTGAAAAATGAGATTTTAATAAATTTGTTCAAATTAAAACTCATTTGTGTGTGAATTCTTGTTCTGTTGAAAAAAGTATTTTGTCCACTCACTTGAAATTCTTGGTATCTGACGTACATATATAAAATTCTGAATAAACTAGAAAATGGAAGTAGAAATTTAAAGTACGCGATAAAAACAAAAAATAGCCTGTTTTTCATTCGAATTTTTTAGAGTAATAAACTAAAACATTTTCTATCGAATTCTGATTGTTCATACTCGAACTTTGATGTACATTTTAAGCAACCTTTTTGCCCTGTTGTGTGCAGGGTATAAAAAGCACGAGCAACGACTCTCGTTATTGAGGCTATTAGCGTTCGCTTCAACTCACGCCTGGCAATAAATCTGACTCTGTCAGACAGGTGCCTTCTCCAATGGCTTGGGTGAAAATTACCTAATGGCGTACGGCGGACGCGTTAATTGAGCGTGGCAAGGTGGGCTCCTCTGCGATACTAAGTAATCAGAATACAATATTCATGGGTAGCAGCCAAGGATATTGAACTTATTGGATTTTGCAGGCGAACGCTATTATTGTCTTATACAGAAATGGAGTTGAGTGCAGCCGAAAAGTATGCTACATTCGATGTCAATATGCCACTGATGAATCAATGAAGAACTATTCGATATTTTTTGAAAAAAACAGCTATAATAATTAAGTATGTTTTCGACTGTTTTAAGCTGTGCAACCGTCCGATAATTCGATGTCATGCCAGCCCGAAAGAACGTGGGCAGTGTTTTTTACATTGTTTATGCCTCAGTTTATTCACGTGAACTCGTAAATAAACATATATTTATAATATATAAGTCATTGTTCGTTTCTTTAAACAAACGTTATCTGACCTTCGGAGGCATGCAAATTGAATTTGCCCGCCCACTTGTAGGCATCCCGTTTAATGTGACAGGTGAGGACGAGGGCGTTCTCAAAGGACACGACTATTTATAACACAATGCAACAATTGTATCGATATTACAATATATTAATGCAGGCACACAGCAACATACAACAGTGTACTTAGTACGCATCCTGGCGAGGAGGACGTGCAGGCAGTTAGCGATACAAAGGCCCACTTTGAACTTGAGTTGTGTAAAGGCTGTACAGGTATGTGCTGAATATGTGTGGGCAAATAATAGGCTAGGGCCCGTGGGAACGTAAACACACACTCGGCACACAGCAAAACGGAGCTACTGTCTGTAGCCGTATCAAGTGGCAGGCAACAATCAAAAGCAGCTCCTGCTCCTCCCTGCTCCCCTCTGCTCTGCTCTGCTCTGCTCTGCTCTGCTCTGCTTCAGCTTCGGTTTCCTCCTAACCCAGGCATGTCACACATTGTTACGATACAATAATGTTGTGTTGGGAATGTGTGTAGGTGTCTCCTAGCCTATCCTCTGGCAGAATGTGAGACCTCTGCGGGAGGCTGCCGCGTTGGCGGATTTTCTGCCGCATATTGGCTTTTAATTTTACGCGCTGTGTCAGCAGCTACGGCAACAACGGAAACAGAGGATGCAGACGGGGGGACTGCTGCTATCAGCTAAATTATTGTTGGGCCCATGCATGCAAGATATTATGTATGCAGCCAAAACGTTTCAACTCTCAGCACTCAGAATGCGGGGTAAATACATTTTTATGTTTTTTTATTAATGTTCGCATTCGCATTCGCATTTCGATACGCGTTTCCAGCATTTGCATAAGGACAGCCGCATTGAGACTTAACTGTAAATCTTTGTGCTGCAAAAAAGAAACCTAAATGAACTCAGGAAAATCTCTAAAATGTGAATTTACATTAGCGCCTGGCAAGACAGAGATAAAGGAGTACACAAAGCGAACACAACAATGGCAAAAACTGTCGCTGCTTATTTTTATAACCACTGCACACACACACACACACACACATGCACACTTTCGCGCAGATATTAACACTGAATACAACACCACAAATCTCATTTACGGCATTTTACTGCTTATTTTTCTCCTGCCATCCGAAAAAATTAACAATGATCATTTTTATGTGCGTCATACAAAGTTATTAAATCTTTTCGTGTGTGTGCGTGTGTGTGAGTGTGTGTGAGTGTAATTGCTTTTAAACACACTTCCGTTGATCCGCGTAATGAAAAGCGGATGCAGTGCTTACAGCAGCCGCAGCACAATGAAAACTCCTCCTTTTCCATTTGTTGTTGCCATGTTAATTTTCAATTATGAAATTTAATTTGCAACGATAATAAAACAACAAACGAAGAAGCTGTATCATCAATAATGAGGTTAATATATTGTGTGCATGCTCTTTCAGCAAGCGACAACAACAATAAAATACAAATAATTTATTACTTGCATTAAGCATTAACAAGCCATTAATTGTACACGTAAATACAACTGCCCGATTTACAAAAATATATAAATAAAACGTGCTGTGCGGTTAAAATACTATTCTCAACTGAGTAAATATGATGAAATTATTATAATTTAGTTCAAGCGTAAAAACATTTCAACTATGTTTATGTCCCAAAATAATCACACAATATTCAAATTATTTTCCTATCAATGGTGATCCATCCTATTACAGGAACAGGTTCAAAATAGCTGCAAGCTCAAAAAAAAAATATCTTACTAATGCCCTAATGTAAGGTTTGGTTCGTAAACCCATGTTTTGGTTTAGAAATCGTTTTTTCACATCATATTTTATTCAATACGAATAATTATTTCTTTTCACAAAGGCAGCTTACATTCTAATTTATATATCTAAAATCTAAAACATATAAAGAATATGTTCACTTATGTATTTTAATTATTGTTGGCTTTAAAATATTCCTTTCTACAGAAATAAGTCAATAAGAAATAAGAATTGAACATCTTTCAGTTTGCGATTGTGTTTAGCTGAATTTATTGACAACTTTTTAGGTTTATGATTTTTAACATAGTGACTTACGAACTTAATACAATTTAATTAAGAAAAATTGTTTTAAATTAAATGCCGAAGGGAATAGAAATGAATATGCCAAGCATAAAGAAGCAAATGAGACAGAAAATAAGAAATATAGTTTCACAGATGTTTATTTTAGTTTCTTCTATTTCTCAGATATCTCCCGCAATGTACTTAAGAATGCGACAAAAAAGCGAGTTGAATGCTAAAATTCTCAAATTCAAATTTACTACTATTAAATTTATTTTCAGTGGGTGTGATGCATTTTTATAAAATAACAAAGCAATCATACCAAATGTCTGCAGAGTATATAAAAATATATATGTATTTGTACATTAAGCCACAACCACTTTCAGCTCTTGGGAGAAGATACATCCAATTTGTAGCGCCATTTTGAGCCGTAACATTAAAATTAATTCCCTCAGACTGACTTCAAGCTTTCTCATTTAACAGCTTATTTGTGTTTCCTCAGCTACTGTATTCTTCCTTTTCACACTTTATCTGTCATTAACAATGTTTTCATAACTAATCACTTAAGATTATTTAGATAAACACAAATTAAAAATAGACATCAAAAATAAAAAATAAGTTTGTTTTTTAATTTGAAAAAAATATAAATTTGTTTGTTAAATAAAATGTGCAGCTTTTAAATTTATAGCTCAGTTATGTAGGTTGTAAAATGCTGTATCTCCCACATGACAAAAAGGAGAACAGTGGCCAAAATACATAAACTCGCATCAACGACCATCATAAAGTGTGTAGCAAAAACTGTCCAAGTTGGCCAACTTGCTCATATTGGCCCTTAAAATGTATATGATGTAAAGATTTGGATTCTTTTGCTTCATTTTTTATAATGTTTAAGTAGACTTAAATTAAAGGCCAAACGCAGCTGGCAATTTAATAGCACAGTAACTTTTGTCTTGTTGCTATTCACACTGAAAGTAACTTCATTCCCATTTATCACGCCTTAAGCAACTAAACTAACGCACTCTTGACTTACTGGGCTAGTCCCACCAAAAGCACATATTCATTAAACTTTTCACATTTTTCAGCGCACACAAATCATTGCACGTTTTTAATGCTACCAACTTTAAATGTGGCTGTGGCTTATCTTCTGGCCCACGAATCCGACCTGCTAATTGGCGCCCGCAGCTGTGCTCATATATGTACATATATTACATATATCCATACACATGTATGTATATAAATACCGATTCATGCTGTTGGCTTGCTTTTTTATTCGACTTTTACGTGAAAAATGCACACAGCTTTAAAATCGAGACAAACCGTGTGTAATGATTATTAAGGAGTATATGGCTTATGGCCAAGGACCATGAAATGCGCTGAAATATACTGTGATATACTTGTGAACATGTGTATATTGGGTTTAATTCGCATAAAACCCGTGCCTTTATAGCTGCAAATTTACATGTAATATTTTCATAGTGAACATAAAGGACACCCCTGAAGTGCACAAATAGTACACAATACACCATTTTTTTTCTTTAATAAAAACCCAAAATTCATTAAATTCTGTAGTTTAACGCCGTTTTCCGTTGGCATGTTCGAGATGCTTCTCTTTAGGACGGCTTCGTTATGGGCCATTGCAAAATAAATTTTCAAATTGCGAGTGGAAATTGCCAGCCGGATGCTATTGCGTGTGACAAGCATATGAAAAACAAGTGGGTCGCGTCTGCCATGGAGACTACAATTGAGCCCCCGATTTCTAGTTTACTGTGAAAAGCCATTTGCTCGCAACATCTGAACAACAATTGGAACTATGAATTTTATGCCCACAATTTAAACGTAATTTCTGTATATTTAATATCCTTAACCTTTTCATGTTTTGTTGTAGATATTAAATATATATGTTTTATATATTTTATTAACTTTATACTGTTTCTCAACGCAGTTATTTTTGTGCCCCTCAATTTTTGTTTTGTTTTTTTATTAATTCAATTGAATTTAGTCGAATTTCGTTTTTTTTCATTTTATCTCTGTGCTCTGTCTCTCTTTCGTTCTGTCTCTCTTTCTCTTTGTAATTTCTTTTGTTATATATATTTTTAACAATTACATTTCAAACATATTCCATTAAGCTCTCTCCGTCTCCGTCCCACATCCTCCTTTTATATGTGAGCCTGTTGCGTGCTAGGGGATTGGCTGGGTGTCCTTTGCTTGGACTGCTCCTGACACATGAAAGACTGTACAGTGTATGTGCTTATAAAAAAGCGCGTGTGGGTGTGTATGTGAGTCTGCTTTATGCAAATGAAGCCGCAAAACATATCGTCTGTCAATTGTTTCGGGCGGTTTTTTGTAATATTCTAGGTTTTGGGTATTGAAATTAAATTCATTTTCCCCGGCTTTGCTTTAAGTTTGTAATACTTCAATGCGAATAATTAGGAGTGTGTTTAATTAATTTTTTCTTGTTTAAACAAATAATGAAAAATTAAAAATTGTCTTTTTATTATTCTTTCTAATGTGGGAAATTTTTAATATATTGCGTATCTTCCTTTCATTTATTTTTTAAATGTGCAGATTTCATAGATGTTTTAAATTAGAACCTTTCAAACAATTGCGCAACTTTTTAACTTATGTAAGTCAACTTGACTCTCACTTATATCTTTAAAAAACTTATTTATTTTAGCTTCTGTCTCTTAATCCGTCGCCTATAAATCTTAATAATTGGACAGACAACCTAATGACCCAAAACAGATATATTGATTTATTACTCCTTAAAATGTAAATTATTATTTTGTCAAATGTTGATAAAACTTTGCAAAAAATAAGTTTGCTTACGATTGGGATGAATTATAAGCTAAATCGTAAGGCTAAAAGAAAGTAATTGAACAATTAAGCTAATGTTTCACATAAATGGGGTGCAATAAAAAATACTCTTGTTAAACTTTCTAAATAATGTACGTATACATAACAACAACGACAATCAGTATCGAAATGAGATGGCAAAGAGATAATTTTGTGTGTCAGCAAAATCGCAACAAATACGCAAATATTTATTTTTCGCTAAATACAAACGGCTGCAGGTTAGACACAAAGAAAAGGCATTTTCGGCACGATATCAACAAATTGCCGGCGGCGTTTTGGTAACAAACAACACACACAATCAAAGCTGGTGAACAATGTGAACAACTACAACAACATGTTAGGCAGACAAGCAATTGCTTTTAATGTAGATGATTAAACGCTAAAACTGAGCCACTTAAACGCAGCTTGTGCGCCGCTTTGTTGCCTACTTTTAGGCCATTTAACCGAGAAACAGCTGAGCCAAGTTTGTGTTGCTTTGCTTTGTAAAGCGTTGAAAAGAGTTTACACAAAACACACAGATTGTTAAATGGGGCGTATGAGTAACGTGCGGGGCTTAGAATTGGCGAAATTAATGCTCAAGTACGTTTTTGTTGTTATTTTTCCCTTTTCTTTTTTCTATTTCATCATTTTCGTCATTTTGTGTCTTCGTCTTCGTTTCGATGTCTGAAAAAAGTTTGGCCCACGAAAAGTTGTGCCTGCGTAAGCCGAGCAGTATTTTATTCAGTATTTTAACTTTTTTATTAAATTTACGCTTCAAGGTGGCCAACTTTGTTGCCGCTTTTGCTGCCACTTAATGCTGCTTTGTTTATTAAATAAATATTTGACACAACTTTTGGGTTGCCGTCCTGATTGCCCGTTGCATACGGAAAAGGTAGAGATCACAGCATAAGAAGCTCTAAGCCTTAATTTTTAAATATTATAATTTAATGACCGACATAACAATACAGTCGTTAAAAAATTTGCTCATTTAATGTTGGCAGAACTTTGTTCTTTGACGGAAATGTGCGTGAAAACTTTAAAAAGAGTTTTAATGTGAATTTAATAGGGATTTCTCAAGTTTATAAATCTATAGTGTAAGATATTTAATTTTTATAATCATTCTTGTTTTTAAGCTTCTTACATTACAAGATTAATTTATTAAATTCTTGTTAAATTACTAAAATAATGTATAGACCAAACTTGAAGAATATCAGTTTGCATAATCTTCTGTCATGGCTAAAACAATTTGCCTAGCCAGACAATGCTCTAAGAGGGACTCAATTGCTTGGGTCAACAAAGGGCGCGATGATTTGAACTGCCTCTCAAGTTTTATGAAGACATCTAGTCTACTCACAACTAGGTAACTAAAGCACAGTTGCTTTAAAGGGAGGCTATATGTAGGCTGTATGTCTCTGTTTACAGTTGTTAGGTGTAAATGTTTGTGCGAGCGATTCAGGCAAGACGAACCCCATTAAATAAAACTGGCGCTCAACCACATCAAATTGCTGTTGCGGCTGTTGCGGTCGCATTGCTGGCACTGAGCTGTGTCTTCGAGTGGCTTAAATGGCCGACACTCGGTTGCGAGAACAGCTCATATTACGCATACGCCACCGGACGCGATGCGCAAAGTTTTCCGGCTTTGTTTCGCTGGCGATATTTTTTATGACCAGGCGCCTGGCACGTGCCAACATGAACCGAGCCCTCAGAGCAAATATGCAACGAAATGCAGCAAACTTTCGCACTGAGTAAGCAACAGTTTTGCCCTTCCCAGCCAGGCTGCCACGAAGTCCAAATAAATATATTTGGGGCACGTAAATCGAACGCACAAGATGCGATAAGTTTTGTGAACTCGTCTCCACATTCAATTCAATTCGGAGGGCAATAACAGCTGCCCTCCAATAAATACAAGTTATGGGCCATTTTTGTATTGCAATCGAAGCAAATCCTTCACTTGCTTTCCAAATGGTCTCTATTTCAGCAGGAAGTCTGCGTGGCTATTAAATACAGTTGTAAAGTAGCAAAAATGTTCGTTCATACTTCGAAAAGAATACGTAATATATCAACTTATGAAATTTCATGCACGTTCATAAAATACACATGAGCAAATATATGCAGGTATACGTTTATATATATATATATATTTTTGTTGACACGCAGAAGTTTTTCAATATATGGGGCACAACCAATGCACGTTCCAATAAATTACATCAAAAAGCAGCTGGGCCTGTAAAATTGCCATAAAACCGCTTCAGTAGACCTGGATAGTGGTTCGAAACCCACAAAATTCACTGGAACTGGAACTGTCAAATAAATTAATTTGTTCATTTTATATAAAGTATTATGCAACACAGTAAAAATGTGATTTATTAATATGCATTACGAATATTCATATGCACTAAGTTTATTTTACTATATTGATACTCTTTTAAACTTACATTTTGCTCATCATTTGAATGCAATATAAAACCAACTTTGCAGTTGGAACTTATTAAGTTTAACTGAATTGAAGGCTCAAGTTAAATACCCGCCAGGCAAATGAAATTTCAATGCCTTTCTAAGAGTCTTACGGGCAATGTCTGTCGCCATCCTATGAACTACCGCACTAATAACCAATGATTATATTTCCCATTCCGTATATAATTCATTCATAAAATACGCAAGGGGCAAGGGACCAACACTGGCACGTACAATGTTGACAGCGAAGTGGCGCGCACGTGGCGTCCGTGGAGCCAGTGCCACTCACAAGCGGCTCCCCGACAGAAACGACCGCAGCAATGGGCTCTGGAGGCGCCAGGCAATGGCAAAGGCAGCTGCTGTAGCAAGGCGGCAAACCGAGAAGCGCCAAGAAAATTTCCCAAACAAAGCCATGCAAAATTTCCCACTGTTTTGTTGAATCAAAGAGAGCGAGTTGAGAGAACGTCAAATAAACACAGAGCGAGGCAAGCGTTGACGCTGGCGTTGACTGCGACTGTGGCTGAGGCAACGGCTGCCTTTCACTGGCTTTTCAGACTGAATGGACCAGTTTGGAAAATTCGCACAGTCAGTTTGTTTTAAAATTTCGCCGCGTTCGCCTGCGAAGCGCTCGAATTCTCAACAAGCGATAGAAAAACCATTTTTAAAAGGAATTGCGCGCGAAAAAGATTATTTCAAAAAATTTTCAGTGTAGAGTACAAACTAAAGAAAATATCGAAAAGTTGCATATAAAAACGCCCAAGTAATTTCATCACTTTCTAGTGCTACAAATAATAAAAAAAAATATAACGCAAACACTTGCGGTTGACGAATTCAGCCAATTTTCAACGCTTTGCTTTGTGAAAAATAACATTGTAAAATAAATAAATAGTTGAATGTCATAAACGAAACACGTGCGCGTTTTTAACAAAAGCCGATTGCAGCCAGTTAAGTCAAAAATGTAAATTATAAATAAAGTAAAAAAAAAGGTAGACGAAAAGAAAAAAAATAATAATATATTTTGACGTAAGGGTATATTAGATCATATGTTTTTATTAGTAAAATAATATCAGTATATAAAGGAAATTTTGCTAGCATTGTGGAATCGTAAGACATTTATAATAAATGCGATTTACGATTTTATGGAACACATTTTTTTTCTAATATTAAAAGTGTATATTGGTTTCGTGCAAGATCTACCTTGTTATTCACTCTTCAACGCTATTGAAATTAAAGACTTGGAATTTTTACAAAAAAATTTTTAAATTAAAAATTACTGAATTTCCTAAAAATATATAGACTGATTGTTCTGTTTAACATCATACAAAAAAATTAAGTTTGCTTGATTGTTCATAATTATATTTTAAACTTATACTTACAATACAAATACTAAAAAGAATTTGCACACTATCAATGAAAAATGTAAATGCTCGTTTTAATAGCATTTCTTTGTTATATATTTGCCTGTTCTTCTTAATTTCTCGGAAATACATTAAATTCTCCATTATTCTCCACTAATAATAATAGACAGAAAACAGCCCTAGAGCTTGCTACTTGAATAATATTTAAGCAAAAGCCTATTTGAAGTTTTTCAAGAAATATTATTGAAATATATTACTTGCTAGGTAAAGTTAAATGTCAAACATAATAGTGGCATGCATAGAAAAGTCTTTGAGTTTCAAACTTTACTTTTTCTCAGTTCACAGAATATGTGCCAGATCGAATATAATTAACAAGTAGCAAATGTTGTTCAGTTTTATTTCAATAGTCGACACGTGCCCAGTTTGTTGATCAGGCCAAAACTAAACAACGAACTAGAAAATTGGCAACTGTTGCTAAACCAAATTAATTTACAAAAAAAGAAGAAAAAAAACCATTTGATTGTGTGAATGTGTTTATGTAAATAAAAAACAAATGAAGAATTTAAAAAGAAAAATGGCAATGTAAATAAGGTGTTTCGGAAGGAAATGGTCGGAAATCCCAGCAACACCTGCATAAAGCAAACTTCGTGGTGTCCTTCACGCGACTTGCAACACTCAGCTCAGATCCGCTCCGCTCCGCTCAGCCCACCCACCCCACTTCCGGCGCTTAACTCGTCCGCTGCTGATTACGTAATTACATGAATGTAAATTTTTTGTGCTGCCGTTGTTTTGTCAGCGACAGCAAGAAGCAGAGCGGTAAAAGCATATATCAGACGAGTCAACAACAATTAAGGAAATTCAAACAGCGCGAGCATAAAATGATGAAGGAAGTCACGTTTTAAATGCGGCAGGAAATGGCACGAAAGCCCCAAATATCTGTTTAGCAGGTGCGTATCAAACTAAATTATTTGCGGATAGGGTATTACCACAACTCTGAGACAGTACATTTAATTAAGCGAACAAATTTACAATTTTAATTACTTTCACGGCTAGCTAAATTAACTAAAAGCCCAATCTAAAATATGTCAGACGGGCAGACACACATGTCAGACAGAGATTTAATACCGTTAGGCCGAGACGAAAACCTGAAGGCTCGGTTTTTAATGGCTGACACCATTTCATTGGACTTGAGGTTTTTTTGGTTTTGGCCCTACTCGTATATTCGTTGGAGCTCAGACAGGAAATTAAACTATTAGGATTTCTAGATGTGCATCAAGTTTTAATGTCACCTGAAAGGTGTTGGGGAAATTATGTTGTTCTATCTGTGCCTGCTCTAACTTTACTGGCATGTCATTACGGAAAAAGCAAAACCATTTGCTGTCCCTCAGCTTGGGCATAGACCAATTCCCAAGATAAGTGTAGACAGTAAAAGTTTAGTGGCAAATCAACATAAAATGCCGTTGATTACCCCAAGTTTTTCAGCCCAACTGTTAAGCTGCTTAAGTGCTGCCAGCAACAGGCATAGAAGTTGTAGCAGTTTGCGCCGCAAATGTTGGTAACAGAACAGATGTGTCGGCTAAGGTCAGAAAATAATTGGTTAAATTGTTCTTAAGTTTGTCAAGCAAAGCATTGCCTAAGGTTACTTTAGTTTAAAGAAAATCTGAACAATTTTTTTACTAGTAAAAATAATAAATAACTTTTTTCGACTACAAAATAAAACAGTCTGCTAATTCTCGTTCACATTATTTTTCGACTACGAAATACCCTAAAATTGAGGAATGTGATTTGATTTACCAAAAGATTATTTTATTTTAAATATGGATAATACGCTCAGTGGTCAGTGCAAAAAAAATAATTTCTAAGAGCAAACATTTCTAAAATATTTTTTCTAAGCTCCAAGTGGGTATTAAAACAAAAAGCACAAGTCTTTTTTTTAATGTCTTAAAGGCATTTGAAAACATAAAATATTTTGAAACTGATTACACGCACTCAATATTTAATTTACTTTTAAGACAAAGTTTCTGAAATATTTCGATCGTCAAATCATCGTTGTGCTAAGTGTAGCGCGCAATCAGCAAAAATAAATAAACTCATTTATCATGGGCGTTATTCAATTATATTTATTTATAGGCTACATATGTAGATTTATGTGTTTACGGCTGCGGGTTCAAGTAAAGTATATTTGATATATGTATATCAAAAACTCAACAACAATTCGAAACGCGCCATCGGCCATATTGCATTAAATTTAATTCATTCATGGCGCCTAATCTCAAAGACAGACGCCGGCGGGCCACATAATCGTAATCGTCCTAATGTAAACTGATCAATAATACAATTTAGCAGCATTGCGTAAAGTTAATGCCGGCCACTATCAATATTGAAGACGTCTGTCGCTAAGAAAAACAAGTTTAAGTTATTCAGTCCGAAAAGTCGAAAACGGTCTTAGTTATTATTGTTATTTAGTTTCTCCTAAATTTTCCGAAAGTATAAAGTTATAAAGTTGTGCGAGATATGGATTTTCGCGGCCGACCCGACCGCGATCTTCAAAATATTTAATTTATAATTATATTTCATTTATCATTTTATTTTTTTTTTTTATTTTTAAAGCAGCAGGATACGGATAAATGAAATTAATTTAACAGTTTACCTATCGAGAGTATTCAAATATGTATATTCAAATCTCTTGCTTCAATAGGTTGAAAAAAATTGCATTTATATGAACAGGCGGATGGACAGCAAGACAGACGTTCCAAATACTCAATATACTGTTTTCATCTAAACTATTCACTATAGGCATATACAAGCTGGAAATTGAAAACTAAAAATGAAAGGAAAACAAATAGCAGAAAAAAACCTAAACCACAAACGCAAACAATGCTGAAAATCGTAAACATGTTGAAAAAACAAAAAAGTATTATTTTTGACAGCAACAACTTGTTGGGCCTTTCAGTTGGTGTTGTGATGGTTGTAATAAATCTTTTTAGCTATTGACTTTGAGCAATTGTGCGAATTCTGATGCTATGAGGTATCTAAAAATCTCTAAGCTGTTAGCTAATTGAACTCTACTCATGGATATTGCCAATCGATAAATATTACATATTTATTACGCTCTAAGATCTCTGATGGTCTCCGAGTTTGACTTTCTGTGTGTAATTGATTGTTTTTGGTTTAATTGGCTGCAATGCAAACTTTTGATAAATATCAATAGTAATTATTGTAAATGTTATTTATGAATATATGTATTACCCATTAAGATGACGATTTCAAACTTTTGAGGCTAATTGATTTGCGTGTCGGCTGAATGTCCATAAATATCGCTAATTGAATACGACAAACACGCCCCCTCATCCAGCATTGAAGTCGCCTGTCGTGAATTACGACGAGGAATTCGCAAATATTCCCAATAACGATTCCGCACACACACACATAGTTGGCGATTTATCGGGCCACTTGACGCACAAACAAACATCTTTTTGTGTCCACTTCTCGGTCAGTCGCTTTATGAACATTTTATTATATATATATATTCGTTTTTATTTAAATTTATCTTTTGTCGCTCAATTACGGCGCTTGTGGTTGTTGTTTTCGATGTTACTATGCGTACGGTGACCATCGCAACGGCCATCAAACATTTTATTTTAACTTTTTGCCTGTGCAAATATGCAAAATGATTGACAGCACAATTAAGATACCGGCACTGGATACATAGGTAATGCTAAATTTACACATGATCGGGGGGAGGCAGGGAGGCCACGTGTCAGCCACAGCCTTATTTGGCTGCACATTTTAATAGCTATGCAGAGCATGCATCCCAAACGACAAGAGACAAATGATTTAAAAATATTTTATATATTGCACAGCTTAAATATTATTTGAATTTACTTAGAATAATGACTAATGCAATTAAATAAAAACCAATATTTTTTTATAAAGTTGAATTTATTGAAAATTTAACCCTGGCTATAAATGCACATTTTGCTAAATTATACAACTGTAAGCCAATAAATGATATTTTGTTTTTTATTTATTTTATTTTTATTCTATTTTAAAATAAGTTCATCCTTTTGACTGACTATTCCCACAACTGAATTTGGTAGTAATAAATGCACTTATTTACTCATCAATAAAAGATATATATTTATTTTTACATCAATTGTGTTGAAGGCGTTATTTTAATAAAATTTCAATTTAAATTATTTATTTATTATGTGTTATGGAATCAGATAAATGAAACTTAAGTCAGGTGGCCAAATGTGAAAACAAAATCAAATATTTTACTTACTATATAGCAAATGACAAGCTAATTGCCTGAATGACTTATTTTATTGTTGTAATTGTATTTTAATTGTTAACAAATGTGCGCACAATTTATAGTCATAAATCAAAACAATTTGTTTAATTTATTACATTATTTATATGCTTCCTCTATGTTAGTTTTCGATGAAAGGACCTTATTTATGTTGAATTTTTTATGCCTGCTGTTTTGCTTGTTTCTGGTGCTGTTTTTGTTGTCCTTGGCTGATTGCCAGGAAACAAAATCTCCGAAAAAATATTAATAAATAAAACATAAATGTCAGTCAAGAACACAAGCACGTGCCGATTTGTATATTTTTTTCTCTGTTTTGTCAATAGTACATGATGAGTAATGTTATCAATATTGCCTTATGTATTTATATGATGAATGAGAGACTATTTATCCATGATATTCCTAAAATTCTTATAACGTTCAAGTAAATTTGTTACTCACCAAAAAATTCCAAAGTATAATTGAGATTGCTATAAGATAAAAAATAGCACAACAAGATCTGGCAATTTACAATTTACATTTTCACTCATTCAATTAAAGTGAAAAACAATAATCTAGGTTCGAGTCCCTAATTGTTGGGTGAATATGATTATAGGTCTATTTAAATAAAAAAATTAAGTAAAAATAATATTTGGTTGATAATTTATAACCACATTTATATCTTAAACTAATAAAAATAATCATAATGAAAAGATAAGAAAAAATGTGGTTTTTTATTTTGTAAACAATTCATGCAAATGCTATTGGTACGAATATATTAAAAATGTTGACACAATACATTTAAAAATAAATAAAGTATTTACAAAAAAAAAGAAGGAAATAACAATTTCTGTCTGAATATTAAGAGCTTATATTCACAAATTATTTTACATAAAGAAATCAGCAATTAAAGAAATTTGACAATTGCTTACAAGTTGCAGTTGGTTGTAAATCAAGTGGTACTTTTGAATCAAGCTTTGGCTGTGAATGCGTCCTTTGAAGCATTATACTTACACCCATAAATTGTCGATGCGACTTGCACACATAACAACTCTTTTTCAGGTTCTCAAATTTGCTGCTAAAAGAGCGGCAGCAACGGAAATCAGACTTCAAAGTCCGACTAAACTAAAATGCTGTCAACGGAGAACGTAAAAACAAAACTTGTTAACAATTATGCAAAATTTAATGCATCAATTAAGCGAATGAAATCAATTCAAAGCTGCCAGCCTTTAACATTCAATTTAAATTGGTTGAACCCTCCCACCACCCCCCCTGGCACGACAATTGAGGTTATGTGGATTTGGCTGAAAGTGCTTCAATCAACAGTAAATTGAATATTAATTAAACAGTTAAAACGATTTCTCATTTGGATTTTGCAAATCACGGTTAGACACCAATTTGATAAACTTATTTGTTAATCGATAACAGGTTTAAATACTTTATCCAATAAATTAATATATAATTATTTAATGCCCTCATATAAAATTTGCCTATATATACATTTTGCCTTTGATAATGATAGCCGCTATGCTGCTATAAAGAGTATAGGGTACTTAATGACAATGTATTTGCATGCACCCATAAGGCTTCAGTTCAATTCACGTTGTATTTCTATCGCAAAATAAATATATTGAAATGTTGACAGCCATTGTTATTTTCGCCTCTCTTTGCAGTTTTTACTTTTCCGTTTTACTCTGTTTAGTCTGTTGCTCTTTGGTGTGCCTGGAATATTTATTGAATCTGAAATTCAAAGGCAGAATGTCATCAAGCATGCTGCACTTTTAACCGACTGGAACTTGGTCTAAAGCTCTCTAGTACATTTATTTATTTATTAACAACAATTTTTTTTTAGAATTTGTATGTTTATATGTATATAGAACGATATTGTCGAAGGCATCCCACATCTTTCG
This sequence comes from Drosophila micromelanica, assembly GCA_004143825.1. Classification (NCBI taxonomy): domain Eukaryota; kingdom Metazoa; phylum Arthropoda; class Insecta; order Diptera; family Drosophilidae; genus Drosophila; species Drosophila micromelanica. Next base: position 48,122 of record SCDY01000281.1, read on the forward strand.
CTAGGCACCGCTATTAAAGCGCACAAGTTATTAGAAAAATTCGTGCCGGGCAGCGACTATAATAGCACCAACAGCACCATCAAAAAAGTAGCTGAAAGTACCGTAATACCACGAATAAAAAACGAAAATTTATTGATACTCACTTCCGCAAACAACCGCAAAGGCAACAACAAAAACAGGAAGGAATGTGCTTAGCAATAGCTAAGAACAAGCATTAAAGATTTGTGAAATTTGCCGTTTGAAACAAAATTTAAATACTCTTAACGCAAACTATGATTATCTGATATATGTAATTAAAAAAACACACACAAAATATGAATTTCGATTATTTTGCTAAATTTTTTAAATTTACAATGTAAACAGAGAATTCACATAAATTTAATGAATTATTTTACTCTTTTGAAAAAATTTTATAAATTTCTTCTTTTTCACGAATTATTTATATGTATGTTCTAACAATTTTTTAAGTATTTTATGTAGCCGTTTTATAAATTATGAACTATAAGAAATATAGATAATAATAGAAAAATTATTTTCCAAAATAATCAGAAAAAAATGTTCTAGTGATATTGTGAATTTGAGTACAACTTTGTTGTTTATCTGAATTTTTTCTGTTTTCGTTTTTCCAATTTCCCAATTCGTATAAGCACGAAAAATAAATTCGCAACTGAATCGTGTTATTAATTAAAAGTTAAACAAGTTAAAGTTCAAGTTTTTTTTGCGTGTTCAGCTTTAGCTAAAATATGCCCTAAAGCCTGATTTATTTATATGAATTGGTCGATTAAGATCAAAATATGTTATAAAGATAATCGAATTAAAATAAGACAAAATTCCTATACCCAGTTATTAATTTTTTTTAACAGCACTACTAGTACAACGTTTAGTAAATTTCCAGTTGGCCAAATTTTTTGGATCTTATGTATATTGGTGTTGCCTGTGCACATTTTGTGCCATTTAAAAATGGCTCTTCGCCTAGTTTGTTGCAGTTGGTGGAGTTGAATTCTTTATGTGGCTGAATGTATTACATAGTGGGCATACCAGGCTCAGGCACATCTTGAAAGGCAAACATTTATAAAACACTTTTGGCCATTTCTCTTCATTTACTGCATGCCAGCCAGAGAGCAGGCCGAGAGGCAAAGTAAAGTGTTTACTATCCTCATCTTCTTGTGGTAATTCCCCTCTCTCCGACTTCCCCTGATTCCTTCATGTTCGGACATTTTCTTGGTTTCATGCTTTTGGGCGTCGCTTAATGAAGTTTTCACACAAATTTCTCGGCCATTTCACTGTCGGACGCTGCATAATTGATGAGTCCCGGCGAAACGGGGACACTTTTGACAAATCACAACGGTTGGACAAGCTCCAATTAAGTCTGGTTGTCATATTTGCTAAGTCTCCGCAGACACGTCTTTTATTAATAATTTGCAATAATTTTTTTGGGGCAGGCAAAGTGTTAGTGCTGATGAGTTGATGCCTTGCGTTACGCCCGCCAAATGGACAGCAATTTGTTAGTGTAATTGAGACCCGACCGATGTTGCCAGGCGTGGCAGCAACTGTTGGCAGCATCTCGTAGAATCATGTGGCAACTAGCTGAACATGACCATAACATGTTGGCACTATGCAGTTTAAGTCACCGAAATCCGAGTCAACCGCAACGCAAATGCAGCGCACCGTTAATAATTAATTACATAATTAACCGCAAATTAACGCACACATGAGAGACGCGAACAGCAACAACAACAACTGCAACACAGTGTCAACACAGTTGGGCACCAGTTCCCGGTAACAACAACAACAAAAATGCCAGCAAATAAAACGAGCTGCAACAAGTGATCGTCTTAGTCACAGATATCGGAGCGATATTCGCGACAAGTATACATATATAAAACGTCTCTCGTATTCCGATTGATTAGTCGCATCGGCAATTAAAAAAAGTTTTGCTCCATAGCGGAATGAATTCAGAAGCAGGAAAATAGAGCAACTTGAAACTATCAACAAATATTGTTTTTTAGATAAATATTATTTTTCCAGCTTTTTTTACAGCTTTCCATTGTTATCTTTGCTGTTTGCTTGCTGCCTGGCATTTGGCCATGAAGCGAGTTTGTATTTATTGCAGTTTTAATCTTTTAAAACAAAGCGTATGCAAATATTAAATATACGCATGAATAGATTGAAACGTACACCATTTTTAAACGCTTGTAACTTTACGATTGTTAAACTATCGATTGATAAGTTTGATGTGTACGTCAAATGTAATTTATATGTATATTGGCCACAAATTCTGAAAGTTTAAACAAGTTTTATCAGATATATTCCACTCACATAAGCCACACACAATTCCGCTCGATCTTCTCACTAACAAACACAACACAGTTTTTCGGTAAACACAAAAGAAAACCTGGCGATAACACTTTTATTGTAAGCTTTTATAATAATTAATCAGTGATTGTCAAATGTCTAAACTATAACTAACATGAAAACTTGTAAAATTTCAGATTTTTTGTTCATATAATTCACAAAAATGTAAATGCAAATTATAATTTTTTACATTCAAATATGATTTATTTAAAATGAATATATTTACCAACTTATGATTATGGCTGGTTCTATTTGCCAGCTCGTCTCCTATAAAAAAAAAAAAGAAAAAGAGATCCCATCCTGTGGTCATCATATATTGGGTATATATACTCACCGATAAATATCGCTCATATGCAAGTGATTTTTATCTACTTACATTGTTTAAAATTTCTTAAGCAAGCCACTTTAGCGGCAATTTCTTGGAAGCCCTTCAGCCCTTTAGAATCTGCAGCTTAATTATGACTACAAATGCACCAGCGTATAATTACTAGATTTTTGAGATCCCCAGACCCGTGCAACAACAAATGTGCTTCTTTGGCGCAGCAGCCATTTTGCAACAATCAAACAAAGGCTGCACGCTGCCAGCTGTCGGCTAAAAGCCGCCTCCGACTCATTAAAGCGTCGTACTGGTGCACATGAGGTCACGAAACACACACACACACACGCACACACACACACTTACAGTGCAAAGCCCACGGTGGACTTTAAATTGCAGTGACATCATTAAGCCGCCGCCCAGCTGTGAATGAAAATGTGGGCGCCTTTCAAATGAAGCCGGTCGAGTGCTGACAAAACAAGAGCATTATAAATTCATATGAGCCCGGCATCTACTTATGTTTAGAGCCATCGGCAATGGGTAGTCAAGTGTTGTTGGTTCACTTGGGACGCGGCCTGTCAGCCGTCTGTCACCAGATTGCCACCGATGCTAGACCGATGCCCCACATCCAATGAAAAATAACTTTCACGACCAGCAACTAGCACCACGGCAGCTAACCAGCATCGCAAATTACTGCAGCGCTGTGGCTAACTAAAATTTGTGCGAATTGAATCCAACTTCACACCGCAGCGTTATTGTACTAGCTAACCTTTTTATGCTCAATAACTAAAATGTTGCGCCAATTAGGTTAAAAACACTAACTGTTAAATTTGTAGCGAGTTCCATTTTACTGTGAATTGAGGAGAGCTGCGGCCAACTAAAATTTGTGTGAATGGAATCCAACTTTACACCGCACCATTTCATGCATTAGCTAACCTGTTTATGCTGAACAACTAAAATGTTGCGTCAATTCCATTAAAAATACTAACTGCAAAAGTTGTAACGAGTTTCATTTTAATAACATAAACTTTTTAATGGGGTTAAATATAGATTCAAATATAAGTTTTTCAACTATTTTGAAATGAAAAATCAAACAAATTTGATAGTTTTCTAAAAAACAATAGATTGGTTTGTTTTAATTATGATTTCAACAATTTAACTTATCTTATATATATATAAATTTTCAATATTTATTAATTTTATATTACTTTAAAGATTGTGGAAACTAAATTTGCAAGTAAAATCTTTTCTTAAAATTTGTAAATACAAATCTTTTCTCATTTTAATTAACTCAACTAAAATATTATTTTATTATTTCCTTGTTTAGATAAACCAATTTTTATATAAATGGTTTTATCTCATTTGTTTTGCAAGGATAATATATTAGAGAAAAAGGGTAAAAAAAAATGGAAATAAAACAATAAAATGGATAACCGACGCGAGGAAAGACCGATTTGGCACTGCAGCTGTTCTCTTTTGTTTTACTTTTCATTATCTCTTTCGTTGTTTGCGAAAATACAGACTCCTATCTGAATTTCCTTTCTTATGAAAATGTTACCATTAAATTAAAGATGTAATTTTAAATGAAATATATTTGAAAAAAATAATTAAATATTAAATAAATTGAGTGTTTTTATGAATAAAAATAATTAAACATAATAACTTAATAATAACTTACATATATATTTTTTTCTTCATTTTAAAAATTTTTTCAGATATCTAGTACATACCTGTGAGAATTGAAAAAATAATAAATACCTAATATGTTTTTATTTTTAAGCAAATCAAAAAACGTGAACTTAAATAATATTTATCAATATGTGAAGGAGAAATTTGGAAATACTATAAATTGTAGCATACATTTTATCATGTTTTTTATAAAACACAATTTTAGCATTTATTTTTTTGTACTTGTATTCTCTTTATGTTACAATCTTTGAGATAATTCTGATGTATGCTCGTGCTCAGCTAGTATATGATACAAAAAGGAAACAAAATGCATCCCATTTATTTTCATTTTTGGCAACGCGAAAATTTTTCATTTCGCCAAACGCCAAATTGCAAATGTTGGTTGGGCTGTGTATGCGTGTGTGTGCGCGAGTGTGTGTGTGTGTAGTGGGAGTAAGTGTGCTTGTTGGCATTTCTGCGGATATGCCAGCCACGCCCCCAGCACTTTAATGCTGCCTTTGTTGCGGTTGATTGGCCAAATCACTTGCATACAGGCTGCGCTTTTTGGCTGCAGTCCTGTGGGTGTTCCCCACCCACATGTCGCATGTTAAAATAGTTTTGGCAAATATTTTCTGATCAGAAAATTTTACAACAATATTTCCCCACTACTTTATGCTGACGTGTACGTTGAAAGCGCCACGACAAATTCAAATAGAAAATTTTTGAGCAAACTTGTAGCATAATTTTAGTTAATGGCACCCAGCTGCGAAAATTTACATAAATCTTTGGCGAAGTGCATTTTTAATTAACCCATTGTGTGGGCAATCTTAAAGTGTGCTCTCAAGGACATTAACCAGAGCTCATTATCGACAAAAGGAAAGGATAGCACAGCCCACACATTTTCCAGCCCGACCCAATGCAAACAAAAAGCATTTTAGGTGCGTGGGCTTTGCACAAGGTGGCTGTCTGACAGTCGAAACTAACGGTACACAAAAGCCGCGTTCGCGGCAACTGCCAATGTAGGGCGAGCTGCCCTTTTGTTGCGAAGCCATTCACAACGTGTCTCTGATGCAAAACTGCAACGATGACGCAGCAGTTCATCGAGCGAGTCAAGTTTTAAAGCAACGACGAACTCACTTTAAGAAGCCGAAAATAAAATACTCTCTAGTTTGCAAACTGAGGTAGATATATAGATTAAATTAAATTTATCCGAAAAATGTCAAAAATAAATAATCAGAGTATAATAATTATATTATATTTTTATAAATTTAAAATTTGTAATATAATATATAAACAATTTTAAATTATATAGCGAACCAAGCGGATGTGTGAAGTACAAATTTCAACAACATAAAGCCTACAAATTGGCTTAAACCGTAAAACAAGTGAACAACACATCATATTATATATTGATAAAATTTTAGTATTACACCAGTGTATAGTCAAATTTGAATTTACAGACTTGTTCAATCGGCATTGATTATTCAATATTTGCAAAGGCAATATTTGAGAACTTTGTAATGCCCATTTGCAAAAGTGCATATTTGTGAATATGTCGGTTGCATTTGTATTTGCATTCTCGGTGGCTAATTAAGCAAAGTTGTGGTTATTGCCACAAAACATGTCCGACACAGTTCGCAGAGCATTTGTTTGCGACTAATTGGAAATATGTTCATGGGGAGGCCAATTGTCAATTGTCATTCACAGTTGTTTTGATGCTTTCGAATACAATTGCGAATTGCATCCTTAAATCGAATCTATTATTTCCGGCAGATCATTAGTGAAAATTTTATTACAAATCAATTGCAATTACTTAAATCAAATTAAAAACTATTTCAACTATTTGTACCTGAAGTACTTACTTATTTAAATTTCATTTCAGCTGCAACAATACTTGACAACAAGAGGCTACAGAACAATAGAAGGAACAACAACAGTGGACTCAGCTCGAAAAAAGTTGTTATATTTATTAAGCAGCTTTAGAATGAGATGGAGATGCAAAGTGAGGCTGGTCGTGGACCAACAACAACTGAGGAGTCCACAGAAGCGACAGCTACATTCACATTTACGCCATACGATTTCAATTGCCGTGTGGCACAGACGTCGCGGGACGGACAGCAGCCTTTCATTAACTGCGAGCCCGACAGCACTATCAACAACATTAACAGCAGCAACAAGAACAACAGCAGCAGCAGCAGCAACATTAGCAACAGCAGCACAACATTCCAATGCACATTACAAGCATTCGATGGACATGAAGAGAGAGCGTTTTATGCGTGCAACGCAACATTTGAGGCGGCCGAGGCAGGCGCCTTTGTGCCCTGTGCACTAGACGCGCAACTGTTGGGGCCGCCGCACGTGGCGTATGCGCAATTTCAGCTGGCAATTAACGAGGCCGTTAGTGATAATGTGAGTGATACGCTTAGTTTCAGTGCCAACTGCAATCGGCAACTGTTTCTATGCGAGGATAAGGACGATGAACACCACCGAATGCTGCTCTGCCAGCATCAGCTGCTGCTGGAAGAGGCAACAACAATGCCCACAACGGACCCACAGACGGCGACAACATGGCTCGACTATCACATCGAACTGGGCAACGGCCTGTGGTCCTGGCTGAACTTGAGCGGACTGGCGGACGGTGGCAATGTCAGCAGTGTCGGCAATGCAACCACCAGCCTGGACATGATATTGCCCAACTACACGCTGTTCGACACAGCGACAGCGACAACAACATCGACAGTCCGCGATACCGACATTGTAATTGAGAGAAGCTTTTTGGATTACACGCCCCATGGCTACGATTGGCTTTTTCTGTTCGTGGTCTTCTTCATATTTGCCGGCGGCCTGGGCAATATACTTGTCTGTCTGGCCGTCGCACTGGATCGAAAGCTGCAGAATGTCACCAACTATTTCCTCTTCTCGCTGGCCATAGCCGATCTGCTTGTCAGTTTGTTTGTCATGCCGATGGGCGCCATTCCAGCATTTTTGGGTAAGTGACATCAGTCAAGTGTCTGTGCTTAACACTCTGTGAATGAATTGTCATTTTCGAGCAAGGACATTCTTAGCCAGGACACACTCCTGTGCACTTACATCGCTCATCCATTGTTATTAAAACTTATCATTTTATAGCTATTCGAATAGCTTTACTGCTTCTTGTGGCTGCTTCGTTGCAGCTCAAATATTTGCATTATTTTTATACCCTGAACCCATTGGGTAAAAAGGGTATAATGGTTGTGTGCAAATGTATGAAACAGGCAGAAGGAAGCAAATCCAACCCTATTTATTATCGATATTTATCGCTTTTTTGACTCGTTTTTTTAGGCATAACTAAAAAACGAACAATGAACAAAATTACCATCCTTATGAAAATCGGTTTAGTTTTGGCAAAGTTACGACTGGGTAAAGTTGAGACCTATCCTTATATGGGAACACTAGGGTATATATTTTGACATGAATTTGGACCAAAATTTGTATTTTTAAACTAAAATGTAGAATTAGTTTACACACCGAACCATGAACAAAAAGACCATCATTATGAAAATTGGTTGAGTTTTGGAAAAGTTACGACTGGGTTAAGTTGAGATCTACCCTTAAATGGGTACACTAGGGTATATATTCGAAAATTTTGTACATGACTTTGGACCAAAAATTTTATTTTTAAACAGAAACCATGAACCACGAACCATGAACAAAAAGACCATCCTTATGAAAATCGGTTAAGATTTTCCAAAGTTACGACCAGGCTAAGACCGAACTGCAGAACAAGCCATTTATGTGTAAATGCAAAATTTTGTCTAGCGTTTTTCTTGGTATTTTTTTTGTTTGCATAGTAAAACTGAATTTTATTACAACTTTATTAATTGAAGGAGTGGTCCAGCCGTTAGTAGTTAAGCAGCTAAAGTTGGCGGGCCCGGGTTCGAATTCCGCGAGGAAAAGTGTACAAATATATATTTTCTTTTTCTTATAATTAATAATTATTTTTAATATTTATTATTTTTATGACGAAAGCAAAATTTTTTACCGTATCCTTGAAATTTATTTTAAAGATGGCTAAGATATTTTCTATCATAGGAGAAATTAAATGGGAGTGTGGTGCCGTCGATAAGAGTTTCGCAACTGCTGCTGTGGGTCCCAGGTTCGATTCCCGGCCTCGCAGATTTCATTTTTCACTGGTGATTGCCAATTAAATTTATTTTTTAAATTTTTAACCAAATAAAAAATCATAAATAATAATACTCACTAAATGCCGAGAGATTGTGTGTACGTGTTAAATTCTGGGTTCAGAGTATCTCGTAGTCGGGAGGTCCCGACTAGAGCAATCTTACTTGTTTTATACTCATTCACCAAGTGAAAAGAGAATATTGGATTTTTGCACTGTCCATTTGGTTATCCGTCCGACAATTGACTCGTTTACAGCTTATAACTTATTATTTATGGGCAATTGATATTGTTCTTTAAATGAGTATATTATATTTTTTATGAGTGCTAAACTGTCAAAATTTGCTGCTTAAATCAGTACTGACTTAGTCAAAAATAAAATTGACATTTTTTTATTTAAATTGCATTTAAATTGTGGTATTGACCTTTAAACTAGTTATCAAAATTTGCATTTATTTTCCATCTGCGATAAACCCTGACACATTGTCAGTTAATGTGCAAACAGTATTATGAGCATATTCGTATTCGTGCTTTGCCTAATTTGCATGTGCTACAGATAAGGTCTGGCTGCCGTTCATCTAAACCCAACGTAGCATGAACAGATCAAACGCATAATGGGCGCACATGACGCCAAGAACCCCACCGCAATCATACCGCGACCAGGAGCTTCTAGAGCTAACACGGCATGTTATTTATTTAATGGGTGGTTCGCAGCCAACCACATTAATAATATTAGCGAATTTCAGTTTATTATGTGCGCATTAGTTGTTCAGACGGCAGCTGGCATTTATTTTAATACAGTCCACATGTTTTTTGTGTGTTTTTGAACCTTAAAATGACTAGTTGCTTAGTTGCGTAAAAACCAACATACGAACAATCAAAACAGAAACACTATGCAACAAAAATGTACATCATTTAATTTCCTCCTAAAGTTTGTTTGCTGTTGAAAGTTTGGCGTCTGGTTGGTAAATACTGTAACTAGCATTAAATGCAAAAGATATTTTTTAGCTATCACCCAGAGCAATAACATTTTCTGAAAGCTTTATTATAGTAGTAGTACCCCGATGTTGGAAAGAGATTATTCATACGCTCGAAATTTATGTTTGTTTACGATATCTTGATAAACATAATTTACATACAAAAACTTATTTAAGACCTATATTTACAAGCGTTTAAATTCAACCGGATAAATGCAAAGACTTTATTTAAATACACACAAAATTATTTTTATAAAATTATTAAAACTTACATTTGTAAATATTATTTAAACTCGAAAAAGACTAAGAAATATTTAAAAATATGTATTTTCAAAAATGCATATATTTTGCACGTATTTTTGTCAACAATTTATAAGAGGGGACCAAATGAGTTTTCTTAAACAATTCTTATGCAGCACCAATACATATGACAAATCATGACCAAAATGCCATAAGGCATGAAAACCGCTTCAGTTTTGACAGAGCTATGGGAGTTTTAAATTTGGGTACTATGGAATCGAGGACTTTAGTTGTCAACATTTTTGTACATTTTGACATAATCGTATCGTAGATAATAATTGTAGTTTTAGTTACACATTTCAATTAAATTCAGAAAAAATCAAGATCTACTGTGTAATATTTTAACACGATTTGAGGAGCGGTCATAGGAAAGAAAATGAAAATCACGAAGCTCATAAATAAGTTACTTAAGCACAGCCTTTTGTACTCCTTACGAAGCTCGACTTCGAACTTGTCGTAATTTGCGCTTTGCGCCTTTCAGCGTTCACTTTTTGAGTCCTTAAGACAGCCAAGTTAATCCTTGGCATCCTTTGCTTACTTGTATATGGCCTGGCCGAGGTGGTTGGCGCCTTAATTTCAGAAATTCTTTGCTTCTCTGTTGATTTTTGGTTTGCACTCTGGCCATGTCACGCGGTGCCTTATGCAACAGTTTTCTGCCACGCGCTGCACTTGCGAATTTCTCATTGTGGCACTTACGTCTGAGCTGCCTGCACAGATGCTGTCGAGGCAGAGGGCAAGGTCTTTATTTTCACGCTCAAGTTGCTTGCACAGGACGACAACGAGCGCAAACTAAATGTAACTAAAAGCCTTAAATGTTGTTTTAAGCCGCAACTCGACAACGACAACAACAACAGCAACATCAACAACAACATCCATAGCAATTATTCTGTAAACGTCCGTGTGTCTGTATTTTTTAGTAAGTTTCCTCTTGCATCTGTCCGGCATTTACTTGGTTTATACTTCGTCTTTAAATCGCCATTAAAAAGTTGTTGAAGTTTATGTCAACATCGATATAAAGGGCAGCTGAGCCGCTGTAAAACTTATAAATTGAGCATCGAATTTTAAACTTCTGTATTTCAAAATTTATTCTACTGCTTTAATAGCAAATGTCATGTCGTCAAGGATTAAATATCCATGTAATAATAGAGCTGCATATTATAATTGTCTCAACAGATTTAGGAATTGCAGAACATTTCGAAAATCCTCTGTAATTTGCAACACAATTTGTTTTACCTTTTTCATTCTTTTTATTAGTAGGCAAACACGAAGTGTCAACTGACGACATAAAAAGTTTTAAAATAATTTTACAAGCTTTGCTACTGCAATTTTTAGCTTGTAATTTTGATTGGAAGATAAGTAATGAGCACGTAGCAGAGGGGAGATATGGAGAAAAGTTAATTGCGATAACTAAAAGCTAGAGAAGCTTACTAAAAACAAATTTTACTCAGGGAAAAAAAAAAGCAAACCCTAAAAGCTAAAAATGCACAAATTAGTAAAAACAAAAATGGTTAAGCATATGCATTAGCAAGCTCGAGTGATAAGACCCAGAAAACGAAAAGTTGTGACTTAGAATAGAAATCATCAACAAATTATAAAATACAAAAGCTTAACTAGGTTTATTTTTAAAGTTGCAGTTCAACTGCAATAATCCCAGTTTTTTAAAACTACTTATAGTTTTATTTAAACTTGGATAAATTCAATGCTATCGCCTGATACAAATTTATGGTTAACCTATTTGTAGAGTATACAAAAAGCAAAAGATTTTTACTATGCTCTTTGTTTGTGTGTATTTTGAGCCCAACAACACAGTTGAGGTACTTGAGACCAAGCGGCGGACAACATGTCGCATACGTAACAAATATACTTTCAGCACTTGATGCTGTACGTGTGTGTGTGTGTGTGTGTGTTTGTGTGTGTTAGTGACAAGCATATAAAACTAAATACGACATGAGGGTCTGCATCTGCTCTCTTCGCGCCGCTTTCCTCTGTCGTGTTCGAGTGCGTGTTGAGTGGACCCGTCTGTGTTTGTCTGCTTCATTGTGTGTGTGCGCCAGTGTCCTACAATTAGCAGACCGAAACTCACGCGAGGCGCTTATTAATGTGTAAGGACACGCAACAACAACAGCAGCCCATTTAAGCGCAATTTGTACTAATTAATGCAAAATTTGCCAGCTGCAAATCTGAATACACAGATTCAGCTCACGCTTCCTGTTCGCAGCTGCGTGTTTTGTTTGTGCCCAATTATTTATGTTGATTCATTGGGACTTTAAGGTTCTGTCACATATTTTATTGCATACACACATTGTTGTATAGGGAATACTATTTAGCGACACATTCCGATGTCGGATTTCTGCGTAGGCGTCCAACCTCAGCTGCCAGCATAAGACTTACAGCTTTATTGCAACACACACATTCTCAAAGCATACACTCGAAGAAAAAAGCCGCTAAAATTTTAATATTTTTATTGTTTAAGTTTGAAAAACATTTCGTAATGAAATATTCTATTTTGTCAGTTAATATTCAAAAACAGCAAAGCTTTTAAATTATTAACAAATTTTTACTTAAATTTTACTTGGTTCAAGTTCAAATTTCTTCGATTTTTTCTGAGTATTTATGGCTGCTTCGGATACCTTGACAAAATATTTAACTGCTTATCACGGTATTCTTGCTATTCTTGTAAGCAAATATTTTTAATAACGGAGCAGTTTGCTGCTTCTCCGTTCTTCTTCTCTATATTGGCCTTCCTGTATGCGGGAAGGTGTGAAAAATGCTGCAAATATGGAATGTGCGATGAAGCTTAAAAATCAAATAACATCGGTTCTACCTTTTTTTATTCTATTTGGCTTTTGGTCTCAACTATGACATTAGTGACAGCTTAAATGCATATATCACATTTTCATCATCAACTTTCGACATTTACTCAACTCGCAGAAACAAATGCAGAAAGAAAATCGAGCAAATTGCATTTACGTCTTTGGGGTAATTAAAATCAATTTTCCATGCAAACCATAAATTTCTATACTTACAAAAACACACTTTCACTTCCATTAGCAATGTAATAACAGTATTTTCAATTTCAATTGGTTTAAATATCGCTCTTCAGCGAATTTTGTTTGATATTTGACTTACTTTTTGGCTAAAAAGGTTTGAATGGGAACTATTTGCGTTAAAATAATGTTTTTGCTGAAAGCAAAGTTTAATAAGGGTATTTTAACTTCGGTACCTAATAATTATAATTATTGGGGTTTCATGTTTTTAGGTATTCACGATTCTAAAACAACAGCTATACTTTGGATATTTCTCGCGCTGTTCCGGTTCACATAAACTTCTATAGAGGCCTTTCCGAATTTTCGCAAGTACTGAAACGGATCCTTTGAGATTCATAAACATCCGATGGTAAAATAAACACAATTTCTAGTCGCACAGCATTATATACAATATAAACAACGTAAAAAATTGGATTTTGAGAAACGCTGCCCGGAACAGAAATCCAATCTAGACATGAACCGCACTTAACAATTCTTTTTATTTAATGGTTTTTCGTCGTTTGCTTTAGCCAATGTGCTTGTAGCTATTCCGCTATGCAGTATATTTTTTCATGGTTGTACTCTGTTAACTAAGTATGAAAGGCATATTGGTTTTATTCAGTGTCGTTTTATTCGAGCAATCTAAGGAAATTAGTAGCTTTGAATTTGTTACAATACATTTTCCCTTTTAATATGCAGCTGCAGATAGAGTATCCCCTGGTCGGATATGCCCAAGTAGTGAACATTGGCTTAAGCTGTTTTTACACCACGAACAGAGCATTGCGCAGTCGACTTCACCCAGCTGAAAGATTCTCACTTGCTTTCATTTCATTTCACCCTTTGCTACTTTTCATTTCCATTTCAATTAAGTTTGATTTGCATGCGCTTTCATTGGCCGTTGATGGAGCAATCCCAGACGCTACCGTTAGTAATCCTTCATCGTTCTTTGCAGGCTATTGGCCACTGGGCTTCACGTGGTGCAACGTCTATGTGACCTGTGACGTGCTCGCCTGCTCCTCGAGCATCTTGCACATGTGCTTCATCAGCTTGGGCCGCTATTTGGGCATACGGAATCCGTTGGGTTCGCGACATCGCTCTACGAAACGTCTGGCGGGCATCAAAATCGCCATTGTCTGGGCCATGGCGATGCTTGTGTCCAGTTCAATCACGGTGCTTGGTAAGCGGGATCCCTACCGTAGTCGACTAACGATCTGATAATTAACGGTCTTACAGGCCTGGTCAATGAGAAGAACATAATGCCGCAGCCAAATGTGTGTGTGATCAACAACCGGGCATTCTTTGTGTTCGGCTCGCTGGTGGCGTTCTACATACCCATGCTGATGATGGTGTCCACATATGCACTCACCATTCCACTGCTGCGCAAAAAGGCGCGCTTCGCCGCCGAGCATCCGGAGAGCGAGCTCTTTCGCCGGTAAGTGAATTGAAATCATTGACGTGCACGGCACAAAAGTAAATGCAATTAGCTGCATCATTGGCTCCGGCGCACAGATTCGCTCTACCTTTGGCCACCGGTCAGCAGCTACAATTGGATTTATCGACAAATCGATACCAATAAATTATGCGCAAATGAAAGTGGCAGCAAGCGCGACGTCGCTGGCTCAAACTGGCCTAAACAACAGTCACCAACCAGCTGCCAAACTGCGGCGTATGCGTAATTTAATCGAGTACTTCACGGCTAGCCAGAGAGATGCCGACAGCCAACTGCCACAAAAATTGGATTTGTTACGAAAAGCGCTTTCAACTAATTTCAGTCAAAGGTCTGAACTGAAACAGATCTGTGAATGTTTGTTTAACATTGCCACTATATATGCAACAGATTTATTGGCTGCTGAAAGTGTTTGTTTTTATACTCCTTTACGAACTGAAACAAGCATATTGGGGCAATATGAGTCTGTCTATGTTAATCTAGAGACCTGAAACTTGGTCATCAGATAATATCTTAAAATACTTAATTACTGATTACTGATGATCTCATCTAAAGGTCACACAAAAAATTAAAATACTCATTCATATCTTCCAAAATTACAAAAATTAATATATTTTCGAAAAGGATTAAGATAAAGACCGATTTCGACTATTTTAAGCTGTTATGATACTCTAAATGTTCGGCTACACCCGACTGGAACGTTCCAATTAGTTTACAATTAGTTAAACACCAATCGATATCAGCCCAAAATTGAGCTTCGGATACATTTTTTTTTGCATATTGTGAAATTTTTGGGAAATGACTTTTGACATGCGCGTATATTCAGCCGGTGTTAATCAAACAAGTTTCATGGAAAGGCCATTTTTAAAAGTTCACAGTCCGTAGCACACGTGCGTCATTGACAGTTACTACTGTGGTGGAAGAATGCGTTGTCGCATTAAAGTTTTTGGATTTAACCAACTGATTTATTTACTTTATTTACTCAACTGCCAATCAAGCAAATTAGCCTTAACTCAATATTGGCAGCAGCCAATCAAGCCAGAGATCTCTTATCAGCTCTTTTCGTCTTTCTCCCTTCTCCCCCTCCCCGTCTCTCTTCTAGGCTGGGAGGCCGCTTCACGATACGCCCACAGCACCGGCAGCAACAGATGCAAATGCACAGCAGCTTCGGCAGCAATCATTGCGACAACAACAAGTGTCTGGCGATGGGCGACAGCAATCGGAACTTCAACAATGCAGCGGGCCGAGTGGCACCCAGAACGAGATGCACCAGCGCTGGTGGCAACAGCAACGAGCCTGCGGAGCGACCTCTGATGCAGCAGTGTGCGTCGAGCAATCGGAGCGTGGGCAGCGTCAGCTTTCGCAATGCGGCCAACGGAAGAGGTTCGGGTGGCAGCGTCGGTAATATTGGACGCAGCAACTTCCGGTTCGCCGGCGGTGGCATCTTGCGACAATCTTCGTCGCCGCCAAGCACCTCATCCACATCGTTCTCGGCGCGTGGCAAGTCCCAAACGAGCAGTTTCTGGCGCAAACACGGCGGCAACCCCAATCTGATGGACAGGTAAGACGTTGGCCCCCTCCCCGCAAAACTTTAATTAGCTGCAATGTTTGCGAACCACTTTGCTGTCCAATCTGCATTTAAATTGACGCAATCGGCCGCAAATTGCGTCAGGCGGTAATTAAATTGTCCAATATGAAAAGCGACTTAAGCTACTGCTCGAGTTCTGAGAGTTTCAAAATTGGTTGGTTTGATTTCAGTTAGGATGCAACTTAAGTCCATCCAATTTGGATTACATTTTCAAAATGTAAAAATAAGAGCACATAAGCAAATTTAATACAAAATAAAAAAAAAAAAACAATTAATGCTAAATAGTCAAAATTCAAATTCTTAACAAATGCGCCTTTTTGATCGGTTAATTTGAAGATAGACAAATATACCCTGAACTCTTTACACTAACTACATTCATTTATCAGATTTTAGCTGTTAATCATATTTGAGATTGGTATTTGTATTCGCCTTAAATTTGGCTCTAACCTCGACAAACAGTCCATGAAATTGGAGTCACAGAGTGTTCTTGGGTGCTCATTAACAAAGATGGCCATCAGTTCATTTATTCCACAATGACAAATCACAACCACAAAATGGTCGTCACCTGACGTAAGCCCGAACCCATGACATTTGTGCGGCTCCCGTGCCCTTATACCGCTTTGTCAGGTGTGTTTTGGCTAACGTCAAGGAAGACGAAACGGGTCGAGTCGAGACCAACAGACATTTATTACCAGTTGTGCATACAAGCTTTTAAATTTATTACATTTGTTTTACATGGCCCCACAGTGGCAGGCAAAAAACTTTTCCGACAACTTTCCCAAGAAATTTGCATAATTTACATTGTAAGTGCAAAGCGGTTCGGCTTCGCTTTTTTTTCCCTCAGGTTCAAGTTGACGCCGAAGCTAAGACAAATAACAAAAACAAATTGAGTTTTATTTTGGTCCTGCCCTCTTTTGTGTAAACCTCATTCTCGTCGTCGCAACGCGTTCGCTGTAAAGGATTTTCATTTGTTTGCATTTGGTTCAAATACGCTAAACATAGATTTAAAATGCATAAAAAGGGTTCTCGATTATCTGGCAAAGTAGCACCTAATGATTGACTTGACTCGAAAAGCTGTCACATTTTCCAAATAGTTTCGGCGAATGTGTTACTTAAGTTGTATCAAAGTTTAGTTCATCTAAACAACAAACTTTCAACTGGCTTATGTTTTAGGCGTGAGATTTGTCATTGGTAATAAGGCCATTTTATTAATTGTATTTATTTAAGAAGCCAGAAAAAATGTTTTTTAAATTAAAAATGGAGCACTTAAAGCTTAAAACAAAAACTCAGCCGAACATGAGCCCGACCTGAAACAAATTCTTTTTAAAAATCTGCGGGCTACATTTTAATGAAACAGAAAACGTTAGAAATCAAATTCACGAGAATTTAATTGATATTGCATTAAATATATTGCAACAAATAATTTCCTTTTAAATTTAAAAAAAAGTAATTAACCAAAATGTTTCGAGTCGTAATACAAACCGACATTTTTTGTTTTTCACTGTAAATGACTTAAATTATTGACTTTACAAACAAGCTTAAACATATTTTTTAATTGATTTTCACACATTTATCACATTATTAGGTTTGAATAGACACAAGTAGCTGATACAAAATGCAATATAAATATAAATGTTCCAATAATGTCTCATTTATTAAACAGTGTGTTTTTTCGTATGTTTTTTGTACATCAGGATTCTTTTAACAGCCTCTCAACTTTTTACGAATAGTTATGTCGTTACGTGGTTTCTAATTAGTTTAACAAGATGGGCATCAAACCTAATGCAAGCTCTTTGCCTACAAAGAACTTGGATAATTAAATTATAAAAGTTTGTGTCAAGTTTATGCACATGTGTTATTCGCTAATCAACCACAACCGCTGGCAGAAAACAAAACAATCAATTACGCATCTTTATGCAATTAAATGCACATCTAAGTGTCACACAACATGGCGAATACATAATTTTCTTGCAAGTACTTGCAACGTGCCATAAACATAAATCACTCATGCGTCACGTGGTGCAGCGCCAAAAACAGAAAACAAGAATCTGGTTGTCGGGCTGTGGGCTACTTGCCACATTGTTGTGTGCAGGAGAAAAAGGAGCTGCTGTCTCTGCTTCTATTTTAGTTATTGTTGTTGTTGCTGCTGTGGCAACAATAAATAGCGCATAAAATGCAAAAGGGAAACCGCAAAGAGAACATCCACAGCATGAGACGGCGCTGGTGGCGGAGGTGGAGCAACTCCTCAAACGTCACGGACGACAATGTTGCCAGCGGAAAGCGACAAAAGCTTCTACCCACAGCAGCCGAAAATGCTACTGAAATTTGCAAATGTCATTGCCGTTTGCCGCAGCTGCAGTTGTTGCTGTATCCTTTTTTGCATTAATGCAACGGCGCAAAAATTTTAGCATAACCAGCAGGGAAAGTTGCAGCAAGTCAAAGTCCTAACGCGGCTTAAGCACGTCCCAAAAAAAAAACAACAACAATCAAAACGTTGCAGACGGGCGTACTCGACTGTACAATACTCGTTTTGGAAACATATAGATTTTTGTATTGTCACCAAACCTCAAAACTTCTATCTTCTTATCTAACGTGAGTATATACAAGTATATTTTCCAGACAGGTATCACACCCAAGCCAAGATACTCCATTCGCTTTTTTAACAAGTGTACAAAAATATACCCGCTTAGGTGAAAGTCACGTATATGCGCTTCGCCACGGATTTATGCCGCACAAGTGGACGCATAAATATATGAATTCCTAATGAGACAGGCCCAAAAACGCTGCCCAGGTAAAAGCAACAGCAACAGCAACAACACCCACCCAACAACAACAAAAGAAAGAAAATCATTTGTATTTTCCTTTTAGTTGCAAATTATTAGTTGGACATTTGACGCCACTTGGGCGCCCATTTGGGTATGCTTCTTGTCGTCAGCCAAAAATTGAAAAACTTTTTGTTTTATTTGCCGTTCGGCAACATTTGCAAAGTGCTCCTGTAAATTTGTTGCCAACTGCCAGCTGCCAAGGACATGCGATAGTAACACAAAAAAAGCCACCATGCGGCTGGCAATGAATTTAAAATCGACTTATAAAACTAGCCATGGTCGGCTATAAGCAAACACGTCAGCTGTCTGGGGAATTTATTTAAACTGCAAGTCCCAAAAATGTACATAAGTTTACCAATTAGAATTTGAGTTTTTGCTATTCATACTAAATGTAAACAATTGTAAATTTAGTTGACAATTTGTTGTTAATTATTATTATTTGTATACGAGATATATAAATGTGAATAAATGAAAATCTAACGATGCCATGGAGTTTGAGGCTTAACCTAATAAATTCTTGTTAGCTCTACAATTGTGTAAATTTATTAAAGGCACAAGTGTAGCCTGACACTTTTTGTGCTCATTAAAAATGCAAAATCAAGCTATATTATTATTTTTTTTTTCAAAAATAAGTAAAAATCGGAATGGAAGGTATATCAGTTAACACACGAGTAAATTTCAAAATTTCTCTCTAGCTTCAGTACCGGCCAAAAAAATTCCGTACATACAGACAAACTCACGGACAGTGAGACGGACATTGCACAAACACAAACTATTCTTTTCACTTTGTAAACGAGTACACAAGGAAAAAATTTTTAATATTTTATATATTACTTTTCTAAAAACAAACCTCAGTGCAAAAAGTTTGAAGCTTGGTTTAAATTTCTAAGGGTAAAGTTATTTTTTCGCTCTTATATACAGTATTTAAAGCAAAGTGAGTCTATCCAAAAAGAGTTCCATTCTTAATAGGTCCATTTACTGACAGCCACCTGAGCACATCATATTAAATGGCGATTTTATAAACTGTTGCGCTGGGACTAACAATCAAAAGTCTTAAATCAAAATCAAATACTCGTAGCGGCAAAAAAAATACAATCTAAATAAGCGAGACTCATCTTATTGCGCTTCCCCATTCCCATTCCCGTTTGACAGTCATCCAAATCGACGCGCCTCGGTGCGCGTCAGCGTCTCGCAGCCACAATTGGGTTACGCAACAAATGGGAATGGCGGCAGCGAGGGGGCAAGAGACCGCGGAAGCGGAGCCAATGTAACCAGCGGCGCATCAACTGCGACAACGAGCAGCATAAACGCTGGCGGCGACAGCCGAATGAGCATAGCCACCATACAGGCACAAGACGGCGGCAATGGCGCTGGCAATCATCCACGGGAGCAGGTGACGACAATGACAAAGACGACGACGACGACGACGACGGAGGGCCAAACGGTGAAAAACGAGCGCCGCCACAAGCTGCACCCCTTCAAGTTTGCCCTGAATCGCGTGGCGACGCCCACACTCAATTTAAGGTGAGTTTGCCTTGGACCTGTGCAAGTAATTCAATTGCCAGAGTGCCTTTTTCCCGCCAGATTTCTCAACAATCGGGCCAAGCGCAACAGCCTCTCAGCGAACGCGGTGGCAACGGAGCAGAAGGCAACCAAAGTTCTGGGCCTCGTTTTCTTTACGTTTGTGCTCTGCTGGTCGCCGTTCTTTATACTGAACATCATATTTGCGGCCTGTCCCGAGTGCCAGGTGCCGGAGCACGTGGTCAACACCTGCCTCTGGCTGGGCTATGTCTCCTCAACGATCAATCCGATCATTTACACCATCTTCAATCGCACATTTCGAGCGGCCTTCATCCGTCTCCTGAAATGCAACTGCGAGCGGTAAGTGTGCAAAACGGGATAACTTGAGAGCGACTTAACTCGCACCATATCCATTTGTTATATTGGTCGTAATTTATTTTATTGTTATACCATTCGACAAGTGCAGTGAATGCCATTGTCCATTGTTCGAGAAATTGATGTGCAACGTGACGTATGATTGAATTTTGCTGATTGAATTCAATGCGATTTATTATAGATACCGAGAATGTATTTAAAGAAAACACGCATCGATTGCGATTAGTTTTCCATTTATGTGCAATATATGAAACTACCCGAAGAAGTTTAAGCAGCCAAGCATGTGTAAAGTGTTAAAAAGTTTAAAGATTTTAAATCAGATATTGCAGGTTCATAGAATAGCCCAAAATAATCATTCAATTCAATCTTTCCCTCTATAATATTTCAATGCAATATGGCAAATGTTAATGGGATTTTCTATAAATTGAATTTATACATAATACAGATTTACCAATTAATTGCAAGCACTTTATGTTTACACTCTGTTTACAAAGTTAAGAGGTTTTAATTTTGTGCCGAGTTCATTTTATGCAGATATATAGAATATAATATGAATAGTATTTGTTTTAACGTTAAAAGCTTATAAATATATTGTAAAATTGAAGTAACCAATACCTACACAGCTACCTTGAAAGTGCTTAAAAGCCAAACTAAATTGTCCAAAATGCTGATAATCCAATAATATCATTAGAAGACCAACTAATCGCCAATGCGCAAACTCTGATTGGGCCGGATACGGAAACTGTAACAAGCTTACTTTTGTACAGGAAACTAGTCTGGCTTTCTCACGAAAATAAAGTTGGGCTATAAAAAATGTTGTTGCAGACACGGCTTAGTTTTACACTGATATGTAACATTTTCAGATGTAAAAGTTGCCATCGGACAAAAAAAAAAGAAAAAGAATAATTTGAAAACATGCCAAGACGACTTGTCTTCTTTGTTTTTGCTGTCTGTTTTTCTTTGGACCTAAGAAGTGTTGACATCAACTTGGTGAATAATTAAAAATTAACCCCACTTCACATTGCCAATTCATTGCAGCTCGGGTCGTCCGTTGCGCTATCGCTCCGTGACCGAGGGCCGCAGTGCGCTGAGCTTGTGCGCCCCCTCCGCTCTACCGCTGGCCATCTCGTTCCAGGGCGCCTCGCTGATGACGCCAACCACGACGAGCGAGTTCCCGCGTGGTTATGCCATCAAGGAAGACGAGTGCTGAAGGAGACGATTCAAGCAAACACGAATTTAGGAACTGTTTGGGAAAGTGCAAGTAATCACAGTCGGGGAACTTATTGAGTAAACTTCAAACTGTACTTTAAGCATATAATCAAATGTCAACTACAGGGTGATTTATTCAAATCAAACCAAATAGTAAATAACTCGTTATCTACACTGTAGCAACTGTACCTACAAATAGCAAACTATTTAAGAAACCCCATCATATCATCAACCAGCAGCCGGAGAGAGTGAGAAATTGAGCATGTTAGATAGGCGTGGCCAAACCTTTCCATGTATTCCATGTCCATAATGTATATTCGAAAATATATACATACAATTATTATTGATGTGTTGCTCTTGGATGTAAAGTTTGTGTAAGTGTTTTAATTAACCATAGCTGTGTTTGTTAGTCCTTTGAATTAGGTGAGTGCCTAGCCGAATTGTAATCCTAATTGAGTACTTCCGAGCTCCATTTGATATTCTATTTTATGTGTGTAGCAACTAGCTTCTAAGGAAAACTATTTTGTCACGCGTCAAATAAGCTATGCTAAATATATGTAAAATATAAATGTATATATAAACACAATATGTATTAATAAAGTACATAGCTACAAGATGGAATCCTTGTTGCTAAATTGAAATTGATAATTGAAATGTTTCTGTATTTCAAATGCTCACATGTGCCAAGAAATTGAGTGGAAAACCTTGTTAAACAATGTCAGGAGAGCGTTTTAATGCTCCTGGTGTGAAAATCACACTTGAGAGCAGAAAAAGCAAATCGTATGTAAAACAAATACGAACTTATATACCCTCTTCCTTTGGCACCAATAAGCCAGTAAAGCTTTGAAGACTAAAATGTTTGTATTGGATAAAATCGCTACCCAAATCAGTCTTCGGTCCAGTATATCTGTCACTTATCTAATTATCTGTATATATCAGATGTGTAAAGTTTTTTTTTGAACTTTATTATTCACATTAGAACATTTTAAATTTTAAATAAATTCTGTTTTACATATATATGGACATCGAAAAAAATTTCGATTAAGAACTGATGAGGGTATGAGATAATTTACATTCAAAAAATAAATATATTTTTGAAGCTGCCTTCCTTTTAAATAGAATTAAAACCATTAGTGTTAATGTACCGCACACATGAATGCAATTAGGACAAACAATGAAAGTCCATTTCTTTAAACTACACCAGACCATAAATTTAATATAAATTGTTGACTAAAGATGTTTTTAAAGTTTTTTAAAAATTGTATAAATGGAGATGCATAATTTTGTCTTCAATTGCTTTTTATATGAATTTAACCAACCCATCCGCCTGTTCAGGACATCCAGGAAGTGACAGGAAGGAAGTCGACAAAAGAACATTTTTTATCTTAAAAGTTGATGTCGCTTTCCGCTAAAAAAATTGAGTTGGAAATCGATTTGGTCGAAACATGGCGAGGTATCCCATAAATATAAACTGGTTAGATAACTAGTTAGAGTTTATTTAAATATAAATTTCATATGCAATATTCACTTTGACTTTCGAATGTAATATGCATAATTGGAGTTTTATAGTTCATCTGCAAAAAATATTTAACATTTAACCAACATTTAGGCTATTGAACAACGAAGATCCTGGTTAAAAAACAGTTGAGTTGACAGTTTATAAACATATCGTTCACATGTAATATTTAGAAAAAAAAAATATTGTAAATGCGCTGTTTACTTCCGGGGGGAAATTGAACGCTGCGTTTGCAGCAGCAGCTTTCTGTGTCAGGCCTGAGGCGGCTCTAATCAAGATCTTGTGAGTGTTATGCAGATTTAAGTGCTCTATGTCACCCACACACAGGCAAAAAAGGGACACATGCGACACTGGCTGTCTTGTTTACTTTGCAGCTCGACAGCAAACAGTTTCCGGCATTCGATGACATTACAGCCCACTCAAAACTTTGTCTGCAGTCTCCGAATATCTTCAACGCATCATCGAAGCAAAAGGTGGGTGGGGGGGGAGGTCTGGCGTGATGTCTGTGCCGTCGTGCGTGTATTGATTGTGAATGCCAAGAAAATTGCATTATTGCCATGAGTTTAATGCAATTGAAATGCTTTTATGCTCCGAGAAGCGAAAGTTTTGCCAATGTGCCGATTAAATGCAAAATTCAATGTACCGAAAATCGGACACTTGGCGAGCACAACGAGCTAAGTCTGTCTGCTGTCTGCTTTCGCAGTAATGAACAATTCGTGTTGCATATCTCATACGGGGTGTGCTGAACCCGTCGAGCTGTTGACTAAAAACTCTAAAGCGACGCCAACCGCAAAGTGCACGACAAAATGGCGACGAGAAACAAAAGCAACAAAGTTGTGGGAGACAATTATATTGTACGGACTGGGGCATACGACACGGAATGAGCACACTAAACAACAAGAACGGGCCACAGCAAGGAGCGCTGCAAGTGTGCGGAAGAGCGTGAAATTGATTGCCCCGCTGGCATTCGCTCAGACCTCATCCTGGGACTTCGTGCCGTTTATTTGCTTTGGCTATGGCTTTGGCTAATGGCTACACTGGGAATAGCATTTTCAATTTGGCACCTTCAAGTTGCCAACCTTAAAGGAAATTCAGCACTTGCATTTGCAAAAAAATGTCTTGCAAAATGAGTAATGCACATAGTTTTAAAATAAAATCTATCTCTTTTGACAAAGTTAGGAGAGTATGATATATGGGATCTATGGATCCAATTGAAATGATTTTGGACATCTGTTTTAATGTCTTTTACATTACTTGTGAAAAATATAAATTTACAATTCTAAAACCAATATACTCTTTTCAGTTCGTCAACAAAAAGAACAAGTAAGAACGTTGCAGTCGGGCGTTACCGACTGCGTTATACTCGTTCACATTCTTAATTATTATTATTATTTTAAAAAATTTCGATATTTGAGAAGAGTGTTGGTGGAGGTGGGGGTGTGAGTGGGGATCTTTAAAGGCGGTGGCCAGTTATCTACCCTCTAAATTTGGTAACTCTAGCTTAAAAACTGTGGGAGACACGGCGGGGCGGGGGCGCTGGGGGGCGCTCTAGTGGGCGTAGCCGGGGTATCAAAATCTAATTTTTTAGGGGAGGTCATCAGCTATCTACATACCATTTTGGTGGTTCTATCTTTAAAATTGAGCGATATATACACGTTTTATCGATTTGTGCGTCAGATATAACGGTTTTTGCGAATACGGGAGCGGGAGTGGGCGTGGCCAAAAAATTATTTTGTGTTGTTTGGGGGAGCATTCCTGCAATATATATACAAAATTTGGTAACTCTAGGTCAAAAACTATGGGAGATATAGCCATGTCCG